>SNQN01000963.1:0-17018 GCA_008642245.1 Bassia scoparia
AGGAATATCTAAGATGTTGGAAACTCCTAGATTCACAACCTCAACAACAAACAAAATCGATGACATTTACACAAATCACAACCCCGATAGGGCGGAGAAACGTTCGACCTTACACCAGGCCGAGTGGAACGGCTTCCTCGTCGAAAGGCCTTCTATAGAACCTCGACCCAAGGAAAGGACGCTCTCACCCCTGATGCGCTATCCGGCATCTATCCTGTACTATCACACAAAGGTGATACTCGACTTGAGTACAACTCAAGTAAAAAATATTTTTAAGAAAAAAAGATGCCTTTAGTTAAGTATATAATATTACTCAAAGTACGTATTTGTTAACAACAGGCGTTGCCCTGAACCACCTTAAATTTTTTAAGGAAAAAGATATCCCGCCTGAACCATTGAACTAACCAATTCTGTTCGTGTTGCTTATATCACTCTCCTTTCTATGTTATTAAACTATTTATGAGAAGACATTTCTTTTCTTTTTTAAAAATAAACTTGAATTTTCTTTTTCACTCGATTTTTTTTTTAATTAAAGTTTCCCCAATTCCCCGCCGTCCGGCCCTGGTGATGATCTACGTGTAATTGTTTAAAAACAAGCTAAGGCGTAAGAATATTAACCAAATACTGTACAAAATGGAGAAATAAAAAAACATGGATAGACCTAAAGCTTTATTAGGATGCTTCCAGAATATATAGCCATGATAAAGTTAACATGAGCGTATGTATTCTCTTCGTTCTTCTGCGAGTATATAAAAGCAGAAGAGTAGGTTAGTTTATCTTAACTAATACTATAGCGAAAAAAATGCAAGCTGTATGAATACAACTTTATATTTCATGTGACAAGAATATTCTGTGGTAGAGGGATTTGGTACTTGATTATTTTAATTGGTAATGTGTGTGAGTTAGTGATGTTTTTCATCTTAAGGAATGCCCCTTCTGCAGTTCGCTTTGATTCTTCATTCTTTTGTTCTAAACAGTACACACTGACACTGCAGAGCTCATTTGATTCATACTACAGATTTTTTTCACTCTCCATTTCAAAGGACAGTGGTCACTTACCAACCATTCTAACACTTTCCAATATCAACAAACGTGATAAACCCCTTCAAATTGCCCTCCTCTCTACCTGCTCTTTCGCCATCCTTCCAATAAATCTTCCCCCCCATATCCACAAATCCCTCCCTCTCTCTGCTCAGTTGACCACTACTTTGTGGTTCGCGACTATGGGTTCATAAGATATGAGAATAACAACTAACTGCTGCGATTATTGTACAAAACTTTTAGAAGTGCATTGTTCGATTAGAATTTTACAGAACTTGCTTCCGCTAGTATAGCTCTCTACACGTATAAATTTTTTTGAATTGGCTCTAGATGATGAACTTTTCTATGAGATCCATCATAATTGTAATTTTGTTAATTACCAATCAGTTAACAGGCTTTGGGCATGTTGTTAGGTTCATGGTCTTGTCCACTTACTATGTATATATTATATTATCTGATACTATCTCAGTTACCTAAACAGATTGTTCAAGCAATCACTTCCAACATACCCTTAGTAGTAGAATCCGAAACCGTGCCAAAAAGAACGACAAGTTAATTATTTTATATCTACCAGCGCCACCCTGAAGACGGCCAGAAACCAAGCGGATGCCGCGGTAGAAGTGATGTTGAGAGTCTGGTAGGTGGAATTAAGCGATAAGTGCGAAGAAGAAAATCAGACATGACTCTGGAAGGTGTTGCAATAAAGGTTATACGTGCATGCAAGGGTGCGGCCAATGCCCGAGTAGTATCATTTGTAGTCTGTTACAACCTTGGACGACTTTTTCAATGTAAGGTTAATGGTTATCCAAATCATCTTATCATTTTAGTTCCCGAATTCATGATTGATCCAAGGAACATGTAAATATCATTCTGTTGAGCTTTAAATGAATTACAAGAATCGTAGTGTATTGTTGTAAATTTTGCTTCATGTTTTGAAAAAATTCGCTGTATCGTGTCCCTGATAAAGGATGAATATTGCGGGGGCAGGTAAATAGGTTTGAATCTACCTTGTGTGTATTCAATTGAGTTTAAGTTTGAGAAAATTGAAACGTTTTTAGCTATTTTTGTGTTCTGATTGATTAATTTCCAATCTCGGAATGGTATTTTATAACTGCAGATCCCAGGCTGTGTAAATTTGCATGGACAAGGTAGCGAGGAGAGAGGAGGACACAGATTGAAGGACGCTCGAATTGCCATATAGATTCAGTATATAACAGGCGATGCTAGTCATATTCACAAGGACCAGATTATAAGGTGCATGATGAGGAGTGATAGTTTCGTTGCTTTTAAAAATAAGTTAAGGATACGCGAAAGTATTTGTTAAAAAATTCTGTGCGTTATCGCCGACTAATGTGTACCAATGGTTAGGGATTCATCAATCCAAGTAATTCGAGATACCATGACTCCAAACAAGAAACCTACTATGAAGCAACTAACTTAATGGTTTTTTTCTCCCCAAACTTCAATATCCGAACCAACTGTGAAAAGTTCCTTAACAAAGATTAGGCCTCTACTTTCCACTCCTTCTAAGTAAGAGATATCTTAGAGCCTGCGTTCATCTGTTAATCGGCGCATGTGTGCCTTGTTCAGTATATGTTGGTATATTAGTTATAGATATGACTGATCTTCATAATCAATCTAATGGAATTCACATGAAATGATTAATGTTCTGTTTATCACAGATACATGACTAAATGTTAGTCACACACATTGTGCAGCGAGCGGTCCTATTAATTGACATCGATGATGGAATTGGAAGAAACTAATGAAGTTCGGAGTAGCCGGCGGAGGGGATGATGGGAGAGGATTGTTAGCACCTGCATACATCTCAACTAGCTAGAGAGACGGGGGAGAAAGGGTCTGTTTAATGGAAAGACAAAGGAGGAGGTAAAGAGCGTTGAAGAAATGGTAGGATAGAAGAGACTCCATAGGGAAAAATGGATTTTTGATTAGACAACAAAAAAAAGAGGAGGGAGAAGTGGATGAGATCTGCAGCTGTAAATGATCATGCTTTGAGAAGATGGAAATGTTTGGTTAATGAAGAATTGGGAGGCCAAGAAGAGACATGCGGCCCAGGGGCGAAAAATACGCCTGCCAACACACTAAGTTCACAGGCCCAACTTGATCCAGGTTCCAATTTTTCTGGGGGCCCCAGTTGTATGAATTCCTATTGAACCAACTATTGGACCACATAGTAATCCAGCCCAAAAACAAACCGAAACAACAGCGCCAACAAGAAGAGGACAATCCTCCCGAAGGAACAATGACACCCCAGAAGAAAAGTGTTACGACCAACACCCAACAGTCTCAACAAACAAACCAATCCCTGACTGAAATTCCTACAAACCAAGAAAATTCTCAATCAACACAGGAAGAACCCAACACCCAAACAACACAGGAAAACCCAACGACCAAAGCACAGTAACCAACACACAAAAAAAAGAAACCACAGAAATGCTTCACACTTACAACAGGAAACAACCAAGAACCACAAAACGAACAGCACGTTTTGCCCATAACAAACCAGCCAACCTAGACGGACGCAAGTCTAAGACCACAGCTAGTGAGGGAATGTGGCCCACATTTTCTGCCTTTTGCTGAAATAAGGAATACAACGCAAGGGGGGCACGTCATACTCAAGCAACACCTAATACACCAAATAGAACACGGAAGTCAAAAACCGAAAGTGCAGTTAACATGGGAATTCATTGAAGATGTGAGATTATACAGTCTCTAGTGATGAAAGTGAATATTGGGAAGATGATGGTGATCCTGACACTGTAGTGAAAGTGATGTCAGTCTTACAGGAGAAGAGATGACCCTGATGATGATGAGCCTGGTAGTATGTCCCAGGGAGACCATAATCCGTCATTGATGATGATAAGCCTGGAAATAGACAGACAGCCACAAGAATACATGTCAGGGTTACAAGGAATGGTACCAATATATGTGGCTTGAGGACTATACTTCTGCAACATCAAGCGTCACATGGTTGATTGTTCTGGTAATAAGACACTTTCGCACGAGTGCTGAGGAGACTACAGCATCCAAGAGAGGGTTTGATCTGGTCAGATAAGGTGGAACCTGAGATGATATACTTAGCGTATGTGCAGACCACTCACCTGTCTGAAGTAGGGAGATTCATGCTAGTGTTTACCTTTATTAAGGTGACGTTGCCCGACAATCAAAAACTGCTTACCCTGCACAACGATGAATCCAAAAGGAAAGATAGAAACATGAGTGGCAATAGTCAGAGCTGGACTTGCTGCAAAATTACGATGGAGGACATCAGAAGGTCCAACCCTGATATACCAATTAATGCCTGCTTGAACTTGTTTGAAAGGGTATTGGATCAAATTCAAGACCAAAATTACATAAGGTGCGACAAGCCTAAAAGACATTGAGGGCACAATGATGAGAGTTTGTTTGCTTCCCGAATTATGTTGTTATGATTAGAAGGCTCACCCTAAACAAGGAGCCATTACTCAGTTGGTTCACTGAGACACAAGGTCTGAACCACCCTTTGACCTTCAGGAGGTGTTGTGTCATTTGACTGGTCGTACCTGGGTTTCATAAATGTTGGGACCTCTTATCGGGTGGAGTAATGGTTGCCACCTAAAGGCACTACAATGTGGTGTTGTTGTCTGCAGTTTCTATTTGGATGAAACCAAAAATATCCCAATCGGTATGCAATAGTAAGTGGAGAAACAACTGACAGTGGAAGAACATTTTATTCAAATCACTTAAAGTGCTTGAGAGAGCAATGGCAAAGATAACTGACTTATGAGTGACCAGGATGAAAGGAGTGGAACAGCTTTGACTGAAAGCAATTTGCCTAATGGTGTTAGAGCTAGAGGATTTGTGCAAACATCTGTTCAAATTGTCATGTAAGTTTTATTTGTATTGGGGCTAATTTTCAATGGCAATGAGTGTCGTGAAATTTGACCTGTTAGCGTTGTAGCTGAATTCAGGCCACACTACGAAAGGCATATTTTTTGGCAGGCTGCGATGGCATACAAGTGAGTAGTCTCTTCACCAAAGCCATGAACAATTAAGTCTAAAGTGCGGTTAATGCTTCTCATCAATTACCTACATGGATATCGACCCTACATATCTACTTGGCCAAGAATATAAATCATCATTACTGTATGGCACGCTGCTAATCAAACAACTTAGGAATCTTCAACGACATGAGGGTTGGATAGAACCAACGCGAATGTTGACATTGGCAAAGTAAGTTGGCAAAAACCTTCTATTTTTATTATGTTTTACTTAGGGATAATCAATATTATGTTACAATCTCTATTTTGTTATAACATCAGGTGTCAGAGAGTTGTATCCCTGATTAACAGATGTCGAACAGAGACAAGCTTTGGCAGAAAAAAATGCTAATGACATGACTTTCACACTCGTTCGTCAAGGAGAAGATGAAATTAGACATGCTGACTCGAGGTTATTGAAAGTCTACCCTGTGGAAAGGGGTGTATTTGAGCGTTTAAGGATGGTCATGATCATCCCAGTTGTTATAGGAAGTTGGCATGTGTGGAGTCTTCCACAATTGAGGAATACCCTGCCAAAGCATGCATACAGGTACTCCACCCACTACAGAAGACCCCACTTCTACTACTGTTCTAAGTACACTTGCTAGCATCATTACAATCAACGTTATGCAACAAAAAACATAGCTTCCCATGGGTAGGACGTCTGAACCATGGCTCTAGAGAAATAGATGTGCCACAAATACCTCCCCTGTGCAAGTAAAATCCAAAACTCATACGAAGACTCACCTACGGAATAGAGGAGAGAGGATGGCTCAACCCAAGGTAAATCCGCAAAAGGCTGCAAAACAGACGCTTGTGAACGTAAGGTTCAAACGTGGTCCCAACAACTTCTGTTTCACAACAGAAAACATTGTATGGAGACTTACAGACAGCGAAAGAAGAAGAAAAAGAAAAAGAAAAGAAGCAGACACTGAAGCACTGACCTAGATCAGGCCTCACTGAAAGCGACACAATAATAGCACCCAACAAAAAAGAGAGACGCAGACTTAACTTCAGAATGGCGGCAACCACAACGGAGCAGCAAAACAATTGGAAATTTGCCACGTAGCGTTCGGTATCCGATCAATCTATTTCTCAATAGTTTCTATACATTTCTAGTTAGTTTTAATTGTGTCTTTGTTTCGACGACTTAGAACTGGGCATTACTTTTGCGAACATTCATAATTGGCTTTTCTCCAGCAGCAATTATGCTGGTACTGTCGCTATCTGTAAGTTTTTGGTTATTCCTATTAAAGCAAAATTTGCACTGTAGTTTTGGTGTCTAATTAAAGCAAAATTTCCCTACTGTAATTTCTTTGATTTAAAATGATGGTTATTGTGATGCACATTTGCGCGAGATTATGTCCAGTTAATGATAGTCTTACAAACATTGGTGAAAATTGAATTTATTGGAGATTATTACAAAGATGTGCGTCACATAGTTCATTCAATTCCGCCTTAAATGCATATTACAATGTCCATACAATATCATTCAATTCAACAATATGATAGTAATAGAACAACCTCTTGTCATTTATCCCAATAAAAATCAATAGTTCAAAAAGACCTTCTTCTTCAACTCTTCGAATCAGGCACCCCAATACGACTATTGCCATAGAACCATTCATCTGATTCGAAGGAACCCACCAATCAACAACCCACAACTCTGCAACAAATAATAGATCTGATTAGGTTTTTAAATTCGAACATCACATTATTACTTCGCATTTCTGTAATTGTCACAGCCATCGTGATAATGAGAGAGAAGCATTATCGTAAGTATTTCACGGAGATGAAGATGGGAGAAGAAGAAGAATGAGATTAGATAATTGTACTTCAAAAATGAAGTGGGACCCACCCAGTGTATAATACTACGTATATGAGTCAAACATATACGAGACTAACAGCCCGTTAAAATGCCAGTTAGTTTTTCCCCAAAATGTCACTTTTTTTGGGTTTTTGAAAGTTCAAGGGCAATTTGGAAGGGGTCAAAAAGGTGATGTGCATTTTGGAAAAAACGTTAAAGTTCAGGGGCATCTATGATAAAATCCCTTACAATTTTGGTCATCTACAACATTGCCAATTGTCAATTTGTCATACTGTATACGTACTATGAATATGAATTGTCAATTCAACGAGCTTTATTTTTGATACAATACGTATCGTAAATATCCATTTATCCCATGCAAATAATGGATTATAAATTTATATAATAAATAGGGGACGTCTGATGTAATCAATAATAATACATAAATTGGAGGTTCATTGTCATGGTGTTAGTATATGTAACCACTCATACATATTGCACTTATTATCTTTCTCACTTTGTCATCATAATTCTTCATACATATAGTTGCTATTTTTGTTAATAAACCATGAAAAATATTATTTATCTAATAATTAAATATCTAATTCACCGCTAAAAAATGAAATTACAATTGTGTGTCTCTCTCTCTCACACAGTCTCACATTTAGAAGATTTAGATACTCCTTTTCACATAAGTAGTTTGAATATACGCATGTCCTAGACATTATTACATTAATAAAATAGTGCGTATATATATATACTGTACATTATTTAGCATGCCCTAGCTTATTAGGCATTTCAATCTTTATTCTTGTCATTATTTAGCATACCCTAGCTTAAGTAGTGTGGTACTGTGGTTAGCGAGGAGACAAGAGGAAGAACAATAACGAAAGTTCATATGAAATTACGACTTCATTCGTTTAACATTTCAGTCTTTATTATTGTCTTATTGCATAAATCCTACATGGGCTATTGCAACATCTATCATCAATCATGGCTGAAAATTAAATGGAGATGCATAATATGTACATTGAGTGACTTGCAATGGTATATAACCTATCTTATTGCACATATCCTATCTGGGCTATTGCAAGATCATCAAAATTGGTTGAACTAAACCTGACAACTTGACAAGTATTGATTCCAAAGATGATTGCCTAGTTGCATTTCAATACTATGTTAAATTAGTAGTTTTTTTCTGTTATATTTGGGACACTATAATTCTGTCAAATCAATCTAATACAAAATGAATATGTCTTGTTTAGTAAAATGTGAATCATGCATATCATTACTTAATTACATAAGCTAACCTACATAGTTTTAGTTTTTACAAGTCATGATTTTAGTTTTTTAGCCTTTAAAGAACCACTAAGTGTGGAAGATCGATGAAAATCGATTCAAAAATCTCCTAGGACCGGGATAGGAGAAACACTCATATTTACCCCTCACTCTCTATCATTACACAAGTTGTGATTTGCTGCAAACAAGCAAAACGGAGGGAGTACCTAGCTATGTAAATAAAACTGCGAGAGTACTACAGTCTACAACAAACAATACACAATACCAGTTAAATAAAAGTCCATTGTATAACACAGTTTGACCATAATTTGCCAAAACTTCACACTAACTTCCTCATACATGCTGTCAATCTCTTTTTTCGCCCTCGCTAATTACTTAAACATGAGATGGTGTGAAATTCTCCCAAAAAAACTGAATTCATCAGCCATTTACTGCACAAAATAGCATTTACAAATCAACATTCACTCCACGCTTCAATCTTGTTCGTTTAACTTTAAGTTCCACTTCACAATCATCGGGCAAAAGAAGTCAAAGAAAATTTAGTCAGGCGATTGATCACCTGCATCATTAGACACAAAAGAGACCATGATCGAGTGCCCAAATTTCTGAAATATTCAGCAAGTCTAAACATGAAAGTTGAAGTAGCATAATGGGTAGCTCATAAAATAAACGGAGAAAAACTTGTGGGGGTTTGTTCTTAATAGACCGTCATAAAATCGCTCCTTTGTCTGCATTTTTTTGGTTGTCCATAAACTTTTGCCCATGGCAGGGCCTACACAGATACGCTAACGATTTCTCTCTTACTTCATCTTCCTTGGCTTGTGCAAAAGTATACTTGAGCACGAACTGAATACAAATCCGATTTTCAGATAGTTTTGATCAGAATCAGGCTAGCGTACAGCCAAGAAAAGGGAAAATTGGGAAAGAATAATGCAAAGATGTCTGTTCGAAAAAATGCATATGCAAATGAGTTTATCCCATTCATTCGACTGTCTGCTAGTATTACATGTCATTGATTCCAAGTAGCTAAACATTGCTAGCTTAGGTTCTTTGAGGGTGTTGCATCTCCTGTTCCAAGGATTACAACGCCTTCCAAGAAACCTAGGAATAATTAGCTAATCTCTCAGAGTGGATTTGAAGTTCGCTCTCACCTTTTTTGCCAGAACACACTTTAATTCTGCCAATGATATTCAGTTACTCATACTCAAATACATGAGTTTCAATAATAATCACCAGTTATCGCCAAAACTATCATAAAAGTTCAGTCAAGGAGGATATAGAATAAAGAAGCAACTGAACATACAAAAAGTCTGTAAAACAAGGGAAATAGGGTAAGGTTGAATGGAATAGGTCGAGTTTCACCATAACAAAAGCCATCAACATAAAAATGCAACTGCAATGCACAGAGAACCAAATATAGAATATCACACCAAACAGCGACTATGTTAAACACACTTACCCAAGGACACGCTTTGAAGAGCAACATCACCTCTTACGCTTGAGTGTCTTCAAATTCTTAAATATATAATTTACAACCTCCTTCATTGTAGCTTTCCGTCCTTCCTTATAGTTCCAGAGCTCATTGATCACATATCTCCCACTTGGATTATATTCATTAAGTTCTTGCAAAGCACTGTAACTGCTTTGTGTACTTCTTCGCCCCACTCCTCCCTGAGCTTCTTCAATTTCTCATCATCTTCATTGAGTATTTCCTGCATCATAAATCCAATGTGAATTGAAATCCAAATGATTAGTAAAAGAAGATGAACCGGTAATTATCGGGTTCAAGGTAGGCAGATTTTACCTCAGTCTTTCCATTTTTCAACAATTCTGAATGGATGCCACGCTGGGTTTTTTAAATGTTCTTGCCACAAAAGGATCCTCACTTGCCTTAGAAAAGCTTCGTCCGCTGAGAATCTTCTTTTGCATTCGGCAACAAAGGCCTTATCATCAATCTCCCCATTCTTTAATACAAATTTGTGCGGTTACTTTGCAATATATCCAACAAAGCCTAGAAATAAACACAATGCACATACACATCATCATGTGACATGTAGATATAAAATCAAAACAACATAGCATGTATACAATAACTGATTAATCCGCTTAGACATCTGAAGTTTGTAATATGGAGTAAGAAACAATCGACAGTCTGATACGATAAGAATGGTATATCTTTCTCCACAGGTACCACAATTAAGTTAGCATGGTTGTGGGATTTTAAGAATAATATTGAACCTAACATAGAATCTGCCAGCTAAATGATGATTAAATTTTGCACATATAGAATGCTGCAAGACATACCTTAATTAACACATTGCGAGCTTCTTGTAGCTCATCATTGCTCTGCCTTTGTTTTATCGCTAGCGCTAGATTCATATCTTCTAGACTAGTCATATCACTAATTTTCTGTTCCAACTCTTTCAGCCAGCTCCTTCATCTTCCTCTGTACTGCAGCATCATCATCATCCCCCAAATGCTTCATGACTTCTAGCTTTCCCTTTAGCTCCTCAATCTCCAACTGCAACTTCTGTCTATCAACTAGCTCCTTTTCTAACCGAAGAATCTTCTTCAGGCTTCTTCCTCTCTCTCTGCACGTTCAGATCTTATTCAGAGGGCGATCAATAATGTACGTACATGCTTAATAAAACCTGTACTCAAATCTTACCTTTTGTTCTTCGAAAAGCCTGAATACATTCATCTGCTTTCTTTCTGCTCCATAGAAGCCATTTGCAGCGAACTGTTTCTTTCAGTTCTGTGATCAAAGAATCACATAATATTGACTTATTGAGATACGATACAGACAGTATGACAACAATGGCACTACAAATGTTATGAAACCGAGAATGCACAATACAAAAGATAGATCATTGAGCAACAATAAAATGCATCACAGGTTACAATTTCCTACACAAGTAATTTTCATTGCCATAAAATGATACTATTGAGTACAGTAGGTTATTTCTTCTAAAGAATACAATTTACATGCTGAAATTTTCAATCCAGCAGTCTCATTATGTACACTATGCACMCTGTCAAGCCCCGCAACACAGCCAGTCRGCCACTCAACCGCCCAACTAACCAGAGATTCAGCAGATAATGATAATATATCAACCAGTGAATATGCACAAAATTCATTATTGACAATCTATTATTGAAAAATACATTAATACAATGAATTGGAGGCAAAGCAGGATCGATGAATCTTGGAAATTTAAGAAAATCATGTGCATGTAGGAGGCGGAGGAAAATCTACATGGATGACTACCTRGAATAATCACTTTTGGTTCATGTTAGCTGATCCCACTTATGGGACTAAGGATTTGATTGATTGATAATGTGCACAATGCATGAAAGGCAGCTTAAGCTCATGGACATTTCCATAATAGTGTAGGTAAACCAAAAAAACGGATATCTTATATTTCATTCATATAATAGAAAGAAAAAAATAACAAATTTGGAATCAAACAAATGGATTGATGGTTACACAATTAAAAATCCTAGACCAAAGACGGCCATATGTTCACAACATGTAGCTGGATAAAACTTTGCAATGATCATCAAAATCAAAGCATCAGATTCAACTTTGCAATAAACTACAATGAGATGACACAAGAAAGCCTCATCAATCACATCTCATACTTGCCCAACTGCCAGGACATTCATCAAATTCAATCAGTTGCTAATCCAAGGCAATCTTAATCAATAGTAACACTCGAAAAGTTGGAAAATATTAGACAAAGAAGTGCAAAAACTCACCTGCCGCTTCTCCTCATCAAGCTTTTGTCGTTCACGATCTGTTAAGACCTCACGTTTGCTTAATTCCCTGGTGCGCCGTTCAAGCTCTCTTTTTTTTGTTTCTAAATCATAGTTCATCTTTTCTCGTTCAGCTAATACTCTTTGAATATTATCCTGAGCAATGCGCTGCATCTTCCGGGTTTCTGTTACAAATCAGACAAGGAAGTTTATCAGGTGAAGTGAACATTAGATATCAGCTTTCATTACCACAKGAGCTTCAAAGAGACAATCAAGAAGTGGACTAAACACATTCCAGCTAAGTAAATAATCACACAGTATAAACTTATGCAGATGCTTTAAAGAAAGCACTAATTGCAGCTTAGCATGTCATATATACAAGAACATCTTATATGGTGAAAAGAAATCAAATTTCAACCTTCGTAATATGCTTGGTGTAGCTTGTCTTCTCTTCCAGCATCTGACTCAAGGACATAGCTTTTTCATTGAACTTGGATTGCATTTCATCTAAGTTCTCGTTCTTCATGTCAATCTCATTAGCTAATTTGACAACAATGTTTTCTTTGTCCTGCTTTCCTTCAAGCATAACTTCTGAAAGTGTCTTTAGTTCTCGATTCTTGCGAAGGTACTTTCCCATCTGGTCATCAGCATTATAATCATCTGCGCGAGCAAACCACCCATATATACCAGAACAAGATTCCCTTTGTTAGCAATCCATTGTTTCTTGCTGTGATGACCAGCTTCAAACGACTTCTCAAAGTCCACTGCATTCTTGAAGCCCTCCACTTCTTCTCAAAGTGAACCACAGCTTGTGCCGTCTGTTGTCGTCTCATGAAAAACTTCAACACCCAAAGGATTATACTTGGAGAAGGTCATTGTCCAAAACCCACTTTCGGTCACTTGCTTTACTGTCTGCTCATCACTTCACAAATTTGACGACAATGCAATCCAAGGCCAGCAATAGACATCTCCTTTTTTCTCACTAGCTTGGGGTTCTGGCTCAGCAACTTTGGGAAGCAGTGAAGATCCAAAACCCAAGTCAACCTCCAATATCTTGCTAATGCAAGATGGATAGCCTTTTGTTAGCACTGCGGTGTGCAGCACCCTTGGCGACACCAGAGGCATGTTGGTGTAAGTCCTTGAACCCATACTCGGCTTCTTCTTTCCGGCACAGAATGGACACCTAAGAGTGCCGTTTGCATTCTTTACTTTGTGGGTCCCATTTCTCAAGGCTTGAATGGCTTCTCTACATAGTCCTCAATCTCAGACTCGCTTATGTCAATTCTTCACCTGAACTGTTCTCCATCCGGCAGTTCCCTTCCTGGCATGGGGCGGACCAGTTTATAGAGCAAAGGGGTGCTGCTGGCACCCCTTCTTTGAAAAAGAAAATTAGAGTTTTATTTTTTTTTTTTTTATAAAAAAACCAACAAGAAACAGATTTAGCGACCGAAAGCGTCGCTTAAAATGAAGCTAATTGGACAACTGAACAGATCGAAAAATTCTAGAGAGTTAATACCCTGAATACTGTTGACAATTACCACAAATTACATCTCGCTTTACAAGAACAACACATAAAGCTAATTAGCAACACAATTAATTATGTCAACATAAGTTTCTTCTTTTTATTACGAAAAATAGTTAACAAATTCCCTTTATTTTATATTTTTAATCATTCTATTTATATTGAAGACCAAGTTCAATCTAAACATATACTCGTGTATTTTACATAATAAAATATGAAGCCTTTTTTTTAATAATTGTAATTAAGTGTAGACTATATAGCATAATTTTTTACCAGTAGTAGCTAGTTGATAGCTGATATACTCTAGTGGCTTTTGTGTAGTAATTCATAATTTAAGTATTAGGCATTGATATATATATACAACGTAACCATTCAACTTTAAATTTACTGAAGGATTCGAAGACTACAATGATATAATAAGGGAATTGTCACTATATTTTATACGTTAATCATCATAAAAACTACGAAGTAACACAAGATGTATTATTGGCTACTAAAACGAAAGAAATTAAAAAATTTAGATTTGTACATTATTACTTAGTTATTCATCCCAAAAGAACGCTAAGTAATCATCCGATTATCGATCACAATACGAACGTTATTTTGCACCCAGTTTGAAATTTCTAGGTCCCCACTGCTCCTGAGATAACAACGATTAAATCGAAAATCAAAAACTACGTAATGGCTAAGCTGGTAACAGCATTACACTTGCTAAATGAAGCACTCGTACATGAATCATCATCAAGTTGAATACTGAATAACATCTCCAAATTTTTTGATATAATTCAATAAACATTTTCATTTCAGTCTAAATTTCTGCCAATCTAAATATCTATATGTTCGCAAAATGCTAACAATGCAATTGCGTCTAGTATATACAATGTCACAGATTATTATGATGACTAACAGGTCAGGATTCCAAAGACCTAAAGCAATTAAGCAAACCAAAATACATGAATTTACAAACAAATTAACCAAAATTCACTAAGAAAACATGAAATTATTATACACAAATGAGTGAGATAAGAAAAACTTTAAATTAAAATGTTTGAAACATTCTAACGCGTTTGCGTATGTGATGGTATCTTAGTCGAATGGAAACAAATAAAACAATTTTAAAGAGAAATGATTGTTTTTGTTTACTACAAAGACAGAAGATTTTTACCACTAGATTTGTTTATTAGTGAATTTTAACGAACATATATAACGAAAACTTGGCATCAGTTTTGGAAATTAAAACCATCTACGCCTTAAAGAGTTCTCCGAAGTTCGGTCCTGCCATAATATAGACTTTTGTTGTGGGAGACATATCTCTCTGAAGTGTTATGTGTGCAACCCGGTCGAGTCCAGATGTATCCGAGTTGAATACCGGATAGGCAAACTACAACAATTACAAAACTTCATTCTTGAATAAATCCAAATGAAAACAGTAAATTATGTTCGTTATTACATGTCTGAAAATTTACCATGTCAATTTGCATTGCAAACTCAAACACCCTTTAATTTGAACCTATTACATGCAATATATGGCAACAATTCTGAAATTAATATATTGAAATAGATTTATACTATATTCAAATAACAAAACATAATAACTAAATAAGAAAAGTTAGAACTAAGAATTGTTACCTAAGAGCACGAATATGGATTATTTATGGATGAAGACTTTAAAGCTTTTCTTAAAATAACTGCTTATATCTTGTTATCTTCTTTTCACTTTCCAAAGTTTCTTAATGCAAACTTATTTTTTATTTTTTTCTACTGTTGGGTTATCGATTATATCTTGGCTTGTACATGTTTGATGCATGTCATTAAAGACTAGTGAGTTAGAACGAGGGTCTGAATGTGAAACGTCCCTTGGGGTCAAAGAATTATACTTGACTTTCGTATCGTTTTAAATTCGCAACAAATTAATTTTTAACGAATTTTCGAACTTGAGATTTAACAATGTATTGTTTTAATTGTAACAATAAAATTTTAGCGAATTTCGAATTGGATTTAACAATTGTCATTGTTTTAACATGAAAAAAAATTAAAGAATGAAATAACTTAACAAAGAACGATTACAATTGATGAATGAATGAATGAATTCTATTGAAAAGTCAAAAGTTAGGGTTGTTCACAATATACATAATTGAGTTTTTTTTCTCTTTCGTCAATTAATGATAGAATACAAAGATGAATAAAAGAATTAGGATTTGAATCCTCTTAAACATCACAAATTTTCTAATTATAACTAAGCTTGCTAAATTACAATCATGCCCTTCATTAAAGTCAATTTAAAAATCGACTTAAATGGGAATCGGGCCTCGATCCGATCGGATCCAACAAAGGCAGGCTGAAATCGCCGTCTTCTAGAGGCCATTCTCGAGCTCCGGTGGTTCAAATCACGCATGTGGCTATCAATCGAAGCTCTCGGAGTCTAGTTTCCAATGCAGCTGAAATCGCACCAATCCGACGAACGAAACATACTTATGGCCGAAAGAGTAGCATGTATCAAATTCTTTGTGCGCTCCACTCCTAGCTCCTTGCCTTTCTTACTAACTCCGTAGTGCTTGCAAAAAGTCCCAAATACTCAAGTCAATGGAAGCAACCAAAACCTTACTCAACACTAAACAAAACATTAGTAGCAAAGAGGGCCTTAAGAAGACAAAAAACCATTCAAAATAGCAAGAGACTGAGGGAAAAACCATATATCCAATACAATCATGAAGATGAGAATTCGAAATTGCAAAAGGAAAAGAAACATTATTTTTTCAGCAAAATATGAATTTGAAGGAACGACGAACTCACCAAGACATTGAGTTGAAGGTAGGGGTGAGCCAAAAAATCCGAAAAATAGATATCCATTTTATTTATTCATTATCCAGTTTTAAAAATCCGAATTATTGAATATCCAGTCTGAAAAAAATGAATCRAATATCCAATTCATATTTTAAAGTTAAATATGGATCGTATCTGGATCACCTTTTTTCAGAAAATCGAATATCCATATCAGATCCGATTTTATAGCAAAACATATTATAACTTATAAGTCCATATGGCTTTGTTCATTATGCAATTTTAAATTAGTACAATTTATTAAAAACATATGCATATATTATATGAATGATTAATGAGGATGACAATATATGAGTATATGACTTATAAGCTAAATTTTCTATAGATGAATCAAAATTTATAAATCAGATCCCGATAAACCGATWTTTTTAACCAGATATAATTGAAGAAATTCATTATTTTTTAACCAAGTATAAAACGTTATTTATTCTAATAAAAATGGATTCGGATAATTCGATTTTCGATCCAGTTTAAACGGATATCCAAAATACGAAATCCGTTTTAAATCGAACCGAATTCAGATCATAGATTTGGAAATTCGAAAAAATATGGATATTCGATCCGGTTATTAAAATCGGATCGRATATCCGATATTGCTCACCCCTAGTTGAAGGTGATGAAATTGCTCGACAAAATGAAACAAGGGAGAAGGGAGGCAGTGAGTTTTCAAATGCTTCAGAAAAACACGCACGTGCAACACATGACGATTTTG
>SNQN01000963.1:42512-64821 GCA_008642245.1 Bassia scoparia
TACAAGTATATGATAATTGATAAACCATGTTCATATAGCATTTTTTTCTGGTGATGCATGATAAGTCATAGCACAGTATTTGTATAACTAACATGAAAAAAAATTTGATTAAATAATTAACAAATACAGTATTTAAAAAGGAGAGGATATTGGATTTTTTTTTTTTTTGGTGCTAATATTGCGGATTATTGTAGCTTCGAATCACAATTGTATTTGTGTGACCATAAAATTGACTTTTTCATTTGTGAAAAGGGTTGAATGAAGACTATTCTGTTTGATGAAGGTAACACGTAATCATCCAATCATCAACTTTGGATTAATACAAGTGACTTTTAGTAGTTGATTTTTATTTTTTATTTTCATAATTCTTCAAAAACCTCTAATTTTCCAAATATTGTGTGAGCTGTAGCTGACTTGAAATTTGGAATTATCGTCTCTATTACAAATTTTTCCTAAAAACTATCGAATAAAAAAAATTGTACGAGTAGGTCGTATATAGTAAAAAAAATTACTAATTGTTGTTTTTATTCCGTTTCAAGAAACGTACTTTGATAGTAGCCTCGGTCGCCCTCGGATACTATGACAACTTTCATTCTACTATTTCACATAGACAAAAGGTACTAGGCAAAGGTAAATTTATGTTGATAATTTCTCGGTACAAAATAAAAACAACATCGACCGTATATTCCACATGTTTAGAAGATCAAGGTCTCTTACGAAGATCTTTTTAAGCATCATATTAAGACCATTACTTTAATACTCCGTAGTTTATAAGCAACATGATAACATCACATACCAAGCGTATGCAATTTCATTGTTGTACAAATGCTTACAATGTCTAAATTAGTAGAATCACATATCACTAGGAAAAATAAACATTTGTTTTTTAAAAAAGGGAATAACTAGATTACATCCAATGCAATAAATTTAATAATGTTGTTATCATATGGAGTTGACGATGTTCGCGTTGAACCAAATAGCTTGTTATCGGCAACATCTGAAAATCAATTTTCGAGTAAAATAATTATAGTGGGATACAATCTCACACTAAACTAATCTCTAATAATTCTAATTGAATGTTCTTTACTACCCTCAAGGAAATTTCTAACTGTATTTGTATGAGAAGTGTGCGTAAAAGGGAGGAAAGTACGAGAGAGAGTTGGGTAAGTAGGGAATAGCGTAGTTAAAAGTAGGAAATAGAGCTGTCCCAAATAAAATAATAGCACATGATTGTTTTCTTACACGAATATTAAATTTATCCAGTATGAGTAAATTGCCACAAACATTAAAATCGGACGAGATCGAGTGTCGTCTTAAGTCAACTTGAAAAAATCGTAACCTTATTTCGTCCATAAAAGTGACATTAATACAATATATACGTAAAATAATCAATTTTAAAAAAGAAAAATACATGTATTTATGTTTTTTTTTCGCCATTAGAAGAATTTCTAGTTCTTGTTAAAGGGGTAACTATTATATAATTTATACACAATTACAATTTTAGTCCTATCTACTCGTATTTAAATTTCGTAGCAGCTCCCGATAATCAATTATCTTATTTTAACTCCGTCACGGTAAATATACATAGTGGTGTCTTTATCATTCTCTCTTCGTCAAATATAAGATTTGACCCTTAATAATAAATCGTCTAAGGTATTATGAGTATTGTCAAATTATCATGTTTAAATAAAAGGTATAGATATATTCTAAGACAAACATCATTATTTTCACCCCTTTCGTCCTTCTGTCCTCACATGCTCCACTCTAAAAGGAACATCATCATTTCCTCCTAAATACTATTCTTAATTTTTCTTTCATTTTAAATTAAAGGTATCATAATATACACTTATTCATCTAATTAATATGGTGTTCTCCCCTAAAACAACCTAACTAATATGGTGGTTTATTTTATGATTTCATGTGTTGTTTTGATTTAATTAATTAAACCAACATATAAGTCGTACGTACATATTAGCATGCTCTTTGATAATGAAAAGTGGCTACCAAGCTTGATCAATGGATAGCTTTGTCGCGAAGGAATTGAGATCTTCGTTTTTTTTAGTGTGTCGTAGATGGAGTTATATTTAATTAGTGATCGTATAAATTTTTGCTTTTGTCAAATTTTATTTGGTGTAATGAGAACAAGTTTAAAAAATACGTAGACAACTATGTATGTTGTCTATTGAGGACGATTTTGTGTTTGTGAAATGATTCAATCAATCGAAATTAGTAATTAGCGTATTTAAAATCATTGAGCATTTTATTAATATACTAAATTTTTTTCGGTGCAAGGGAAACTCATATTATGTATTTAACACTAGGCGCAATAAAACAACCAATTAATTTACATTCAATTTTCAAACAGTTTATGTTGTTAATGATCGAATTGCAAGTTCAAATTTGTACACAAAATCATTATTTATATATTTTTGAAATAACAATGAGTTGTTATAGAATCTCATATAAAATTAAACTCTACTTTGTTTTGAGTTATCACTTGTTAATTTCTTTTCATACCTAATTTATATTAAAAAGATAAATTTAAATAAGTTTGGTACAATTAAGTTCACGTAATATTTGAATGACACACTTGTAAAATCTATACCAATCTATAAAATTACTATTCACCTATGTCGAATTATCCCTAACTGTTATTTAACCTACACATGTCAAATTCTCCTTAATTTTTATCTAGACGGATAATAATGATGTACAATTGTACATTTGCATGTTTCACATTATTTTTTTTACTTTAATTTAATGTAAATATTAACTATACAAATACATCAATTTTTGAGCTTTTATTTTGCCTAAGTACCATATGTTGCAATCTTCATATTTTTCCGTTCCCTTTTTGTTTGTAAAATTAAAAAAATGAATCTTAATAATTATCTATATTGATAGATGAGTACTTAATTATCTTTATCTTCCGTTTCTTTTTTACGATTAGGAAGTAATAGTTATCTATATTGATAGAAGATGAGTACTTAATTATTATTTTCTGAAACCTTTTATTAGTATGGAGATTTGTTCCTTTTAGATTGGAATATGAACTTAAATACAATTATATTAAATTTCAATTAACAATTTTCTTAAGTGCTACGTATTTGCATATGAATATCATAGTCTTACTCCGTAAATTGTTCGTGCGTAGAACGACTCCATAATTAGTTGAAGATAAAATAACACCATCATTGTTATATATTTCAAAAGACATATATAGTTATATTAAATGGTTTCAATATCAGTTTTTTTAAATATATCATGTCATCAAAAATTTGTATCGTTACGCAAAAATAGCATTAAAAAATTAACAATTATATTTTGACTGTGTAATTTCTTTTGTAATAGTGATAATACGAATAAATGATGGCTAATCCTTCAAAAAAAATATTTACTCATTCAAATGAATGCCATTAATTTGAATGCCATCAATTAAGGCTTAAATTAAAACCAAAAAATAAATATTTCATTTTAAAGTTTTTCTATAAATAAACTATGGTCAATAAGACTTATCAATAATGCAAAAGATTAAAAACACAGCAAACATACCTAAAAAATAAAATAAAATTTCAAGCCAACAATTAGTCCTTGCATCCCATCTGTCAACGCCGAAATTACACCTGTAATACTCAATTTTCCAAACAAATTAAAAAAATAAAAATAAAATATCTGGCTGTCTTTCTCTCTCCTCCAACTCGTTTTATTCTCACATGGCAATTGGCAAGATATTCCGAAACTTAAAAATGAATTACACGTCAGTAAAAAAATAAGTGACACTGTCATCCACGTAACCAGTTGAACACGTGTCGAGCATCGAGTGGATTAGGGTAACAATACGGTAGAACTCGCCGTAGAAGGATTGGACATAGTATAAATGGGTCCCACGCTCACCACCAATAATTGATCATTCTCCTAATCCCCTCTGTACTCTTGCTGGCACATCTTTCTCTCTCCTCAAAAACTCTTCTTCTTCCTCTGTTTTTTTCCTCCCATTTTTATCTTTTCCATTTCAATTCTTTCCCCTGTTTTTTTTTTCTCTCTCTTTCTTTTTTTTTTTCCTTAAACCCTAGAAAAAACCCTTCATTTTCTTTTTTCTTTTTTAATTTCTATGTTATAAACGCAGAATATGTCGAACACCACCCATTTAATACTGTGGTTTTTTACGATGACAATCGTATTAACGGCAACGCCAATTCGAGCAAATCTTTCGCAGCAACCTTCGAAATCGATATACCAGGTTCTGGAATCGAAGGGTCTTCCAATGGGGTTGTTTCCGAAAGGGGTGACGAATTTCACAGTTTCGGAAAACGGGATGTTTCAGGTTCATTTAGATCAGGCGTGCGACGCGAAATTCGAGAGCGAATTGCACTACGAGAAGAACGTTTTCGGGCAGCTTAGTTTCGGTCAGATCGGAAACTTGACCGGAATTTCTGCCCAAGATCTCTTCTTGTGGTTTCCGGTCAAAGGGATCCGGGTTGATGTGCCCAGTTCCGGGGTTATCTATTTCGACGTCGGCGTTGTTCGTAAACAGTTTTCGTTGTCATTGTTCGAAACGCCGCGAGATTGTGTCGCAGCCACTCATCCTCTTGATTCATTCGCCAAAGTATGAATTTAATTTGCAAAATATTTTTAATGTTAAATGAGTGTTAAGCATTC
The DNA here is from genome assembly GCA_008642245.1 of Bassia scoparia. Classification (NCBI taxonomy): domain Eukaryota; kingdom Viridiplantae; phylum Streptophyta; class Magnoliopsida; order Caryophyllales; family Amaranthaceae; genus Bassia; species Bassia scoparia. Next base: position 47,172 of record SNQN01000963.1, read on the forward strand.
TGCTGGATTTTGTGTTATGAGCCAGGGAAAAAGTGGGGGTGTCAGTTGTTGCTTGCTTGATTGATTGACTGTTATAATTATTGGACAGCTTTATGCTTCAAGTGAACTTAATAGGAAAATCTGGTTGCCAAGTTGTCATACTAAATTACTAACTACTCATTGACTGAATTTATGGAATTAATAACATGGGTTTAATGCTTTAATTAATTAGGTTTTTTCTGGGATTCAATTGATTGTTTATGTCCCATGATGATGTTTGCGGTGTGGAATTAACCAATGCAATTGATTTTGATGCAGAAATTGGGTGGAATTCTACGAAACGGGCTCGATTTGTGGAAGAATGGTGTGGAGTTGATGTAGAATAATGAAGCTCAAAAAATGAAGGAAGTGAAATGAGTTTGATAAAAAAAAAAATGGTTTTATTCTGATCTTCTCATGAGTCATTGTACATTGTGTTGTTAGAGGGTGTTGTGATTGTAGAAGTGTTTTTCTATGATCAAGTGTCCTTTGCTTGCAGTTTTTCTGTATAGGCAGCCGTTGCGCGAACTAGTTTGTTCTAGCAGTTGTTGGAAAGCAATTTTGATCCTTAAGAAAGTTTGGAGTTGAGTACATATATTTGGGAGCATCATCAGGAAGGAGAACTCGAAATCGCAGAATCGGTAGCTACATAGTGATGAGAAGGCCAGGTGGGGGGAGAACAAAGACGAAGCCTGTTGTGTTKCCTGCGGCTGAAGAAGCGATTTTCGAATGGGCTGAATTCGTCCRTCCMAAGATTGCTCTGTATGTCCACAATTCTTAAGCTCTCATTGAGCTAATTGTCATCAATTCGAATTGAAGTCTCCTCCTGTAGTGTCAATAGTAGTGGTCAATAATCTATACTTCATCATCATCATCATCATGATCCTTTATTCCTTATAGTAATAATATTGATAAATAATGAAGCAAATGAATAATCATTTCAAGTTAATCCCACTTGATTGTTGTGTGCATTTTCTTTATGCTTTGCAAACTTGTTGAAAACCAGTGAATTTGCACCAAATAAGCATTCATTTGTGCTGTTGGAATGTTTTTTTCGACACAACCACATTTAAAGATGTTGAGTTTTAGTACATTTATGCTCCTCCCTGGTTTTTTGGACACATGCGTCTCTGTCAACTTATGTGTCTCGTCTCATGTCCCAGTTACTAGACTCGAGGATGTAGTGGGTTTGAAATCCGAAATGCTAATTTGGTAAGCTTTGACAATCTCTACTAGGGAAGATATTTTTGCTATAAAAAATGCAGGCTGTTGTGTGTCTGAATGCGCAGCATCTGAATCAGTTTCGCGGTTTTGATGGTGCAAAATTTATGCTAGCATGAGATAGTTGGCACGAAATTTCTCGGGATATGTAAACATATGGGAAAATTAAACTCGTTTCCTGTCTAGTTGATAAGCTTGAATCTTTGTTGCTTTGTCCTCTGTCCATCTGCTCAATACGGTCCATTCACTTGTCTAATTTTATGATATTTACGCTTTATTCCATCCATCTGTATCTTCTTGCTGTGTAGATCCATATCACACGGATCTCATTGATGTCAATGTCGAGTTTTTTGTCCGATTGCAGCATAATGATGCATGTATCTAAGTTCGGATATGCATAACTCGATCCAGAACCCCCAATCCAATACCAATACCCTTCCTATTTAGGATGACAGTGTTAAAGTGAAAATCTCAAAATGTAACGCTCTACAGGGATGTGACATGGATGTTAAAATTAGGAATAATTCTCAAGCATTAGATTGGTTTAATTAGAGATGGTTAAAGTAACTTTACATACCTATATTATTGGAGTGACTCCATTAATTGAAAGATTCTTCAAAATTGAATTTGAATTGTCGATTGTCAATTATGCCAGGATGTAATTTTGTTTGGCTTATCTACCTTAATGATAAGCCAGCACAAGGAGAGAGGAGAGAAGGAGTGGTCTAGTACATCATCCGCTTTCTTGTTCTTCTGTTTGGGAAATTACTGTTCAACCTTAGCATTTGTTTGATCGTACCTAGTACTTCAAAGTTGTGCTCACTTTTCATTGTCTATATTAGTTTGAATTGACTCCCCACTCACTCCACTTTTATATCTAGTTACACTTTTTGCAAAATAAAGTTGTAATACGGGGAGCCATATTCGCACTCCCCCGGTGTGATATGAACATTGACACAGAGTTGTGGATTTATCTTCCGATTGTAAAATATGTTTATATACCGTGTATATGGATTGTCGTAACGTATAAATACGATACGAGAATTTTGGTTAATGTTAGCCATTATTATTCAAAGTTGGGGACAAATCTAGGCTATGCTTCACTAATTGACCCAAGAATGTTTATTACCTACTAAGGTTCTAGCAACTCCGGGTTGTGAGTTGTTCTTGTACAAGACAAGAATTAAGTAGCAAAGTCCAATTTTATATTGATAAGAATCATTGATCATAATGAATTAGGAGTGTAATTAAGTCACTCTCATGCAAATGGAGGTTGTTGAAGGAAAGATTGTTCAGCTTTTTGATCTGGACATCATAATCAGTGGCTATTATTAATCATTCAACAACTTAAAAAGTTTGTTCTGTTACATTTTATACTGTACAAACTGAGGAATTGCTAGTACCTAACTGACGTTGGAACAATGAAGTCACTAACACCTTTTTTAATAATATTTACTCATTTAAAATAAAGATATAATGCTTTAGTAAGTAAAAAAAATATATATTTTATTTATAAAGATTAGAGTGGAAAAGGTTAGTAACTTTATTATCCCAACTGCTTTTAGTTTTTTATCCAACCTCATACAAACTAGCTCCTCTATTAATTTATTCATTTTTTATAGGGTAGGTATGTTGTGTATAAGCTTTACCTAATATACCTTGTTAATCTATTATTTTTCCTTGATCATCTAAACCATGCATGACATAATCATGATTATAAATTGATGGTGTTTGTGTTAAGAGGTCTCCTTTTAATGTTTCCAAAAGATTATGCATTTTTAATTTCTTAATGAGTTAATTAATGGGTTGGAGTGTTGGACTCCCATGATCAACAACAACAACATAATGGTTCTAATATCAGGTGTTATTTCTTTTATTTTGTATGACGACTAAGCTAAAAAAAACGCATTTATGTTACTTGTTAATGCTTTGTCAACTATTCGTTTAAAAATTGGTCCCGTCGATTCAATAGGTGGTAGTCGAAACTCGAGGGAATCCTATGGTAGTAACTAGTAAGTGTCCGTTTACATTAACTGAAATCAAGTGAATTGAATTGAATTGAGCTGAATTGAATATTTTATGAGAAAGAGAAATTGGGTTAAGATCGAACTGAACTGAATTTAAGCTGAAGTAAACAGACCCTAAATAAGTCTGGACTGAATTGAATCTGAACTGAAATGAATATTTTGTGAGATAAGAAAATTAGGTTACATAACTGATTTGAACTGAATTGAACTTATGTACCAAAAAATATGTTCAAAGAAACTGAGCCTTAATTAGTATACTGAGGATAATAATGTTACTTTGTATTGTTTAACTATTTTAATCAGGTAACAATGCATCGTATATTCAAACACCCTTAAGTGTAATCGGATAGGTTTAATTTGACGTTGTTAGATTGGTGAGGGCGGCGTCGAATAAATCTAATGAATTCATTGTTGCTTTTTTTTCCGAAAAAATCTTGTATATTTCTTCAAGGAAGTGCTAAATCACGTGAAGGGATTCAATTTTGACGATGGGAATGGTATGGACTAATGTATTTGGTACACATTGTTGTCATTGCAAAGAGACGATTGTTGTTTTTCTCACGCAGTCGGTTGTATTACAAGAGCGGAGGTTATAATGATAAATGAAAATTTGTTGTGGTTTTTATAGTGATGTATAACTGCAAAGTTGAAAATATTTCCTATTAGGTGAAGGCAATTGCATCGTGCATCAACATATATGGATGTCAATTGTTGATGTTGCCTTTCCGTCAATTCAATATTTAAGGACCGTTTAATTTAACTGAAACAACTGAATTGTATATGAATGAATCGTTTATATTACTGAAGAACATAAGCTAGGAACTGAACTGAACGTGAACTGAAAATGAGAGCTTGAAATAAGCAAACCCAATAATAATGCTAACGTACATGAGGTAAAAAGAGTCGTTTGAGAGGCAAAAGTTGGTATCTTAGTGAAGCTATCCTCACTTGCCCAGCATAGGCATAAGTTGGGGTTCAATCTCAGCCTCACTGATTATGCTAGGTGTATAATCATCGTTCCTTAGTGTGGTATAACTCGAGATAGAACTACGGTACAAGTGTACTCATCTACCTATCCGTTATTAAAAAAAGGGAATGAAAGCCGATTGATGTTAAGAATCAACTGTTTGGATGGAATGAGAGGATTTTGTATGTGTTTGAAGTGTTTAGCTTTAGTTGATCATAAGAGTTGGAAAGCTGTTTGGTCAATTGTAGTAAGAAAAAAAGGCTATTTTGACTTGGTTTTGCGATTCTCTAATTTATGAGAGCTTTTTGGAATGAGAATTCACAAAAGTTGATGAACTTTTAGCAAATGATTGAGAAGTTTTTTTTTTTTTTTTTTTTTTTTTTACTTTGCGTGAGAAGTGACTTTAAAAAGGTTTTATATTTACACTGTTAGCTGTTGATTAAGATTACTGTGAATAGTTTGTGTTAGTGCTTTGCAACTCTTTGTCTCAAGCTAAGCTCAACGGCTGAGAGTTGTGAGCTTTCAATGCATTATTACAAAAATCAAGTATATTACTCTTTAATTATCTCCTATTTAAGTTTAATTTGTATCAACGTGTCATTTATGTTGGGAATGAAGTACAGGTTATTTAACGCATATCAATAAGTAATTAGCAAGTTTGAACAAGTTGAAAAAATAAACTTAGATTCTAGTGATGCGATATAGGCAAATGATTTCTGTACTCCATGTAAAAATCCGACATCTAATTTTGTGATTATCAAAACAGTAACTAAATTGGACTGCGAGAATTAGAATGGAGTGCTGAAAATTGTCCCTCGATATAGTTTTGCGTTAACCAATTAAATTTAGAGTGTTTTTATAATATTATTTGGTAATTTGATTTGATTGCTAATCTTTAAGAAGTTGCTTTGTATGAACGTGGTTAATACACTTTGCCTAGTTTTACTTTAAATTATGTAAAATGGACATTTATGGACATTTGATATAAAGGTAAATCTATTCTTTGGGTATGTTAAGATGAATTGCATTGGACAAAATATTTTTTTGATGTATCATCACCTATTCCTCTAACAAAGGGTCCATATACAAGCTTTTTCATTTTGAGAGTTTGGTCCCGACTCTCTTTCACCAAACCCGTTAACTCACTGAGAAAGTAGATACCATACGCGTAAGGATATAGGCGGTCAAAGTATATGGTCAACAAATAAGATTATCGGACACTGTTAGATTGGTTGAGACATGTTTGGTATATAGTTAACATATTACAAACTCGTAATGCAATGTTAATATTGAATGAATTTTTTTTTTTACAAGTGACCAATGCTCAACAGTAGCGCGCGTACATCTAGGCGGCGCTAGATTATCTTTCTCTTAACTCACAAGATCTCAAGATGAAATACAACAAAAACAAAAAAAGGAAAGGATAAATCTGGCGTACAGAGCTGTTTGGACACTGTTATTACTGTACATCACTGTTCAATTGTAAAAAAAAAAGAAATTTTTTATTCAATCCTAACATTGTCTGGAATATATTAACATTGTCTTACGAGTTTGTAAAATTGTCAACTATAATTCAAACATTGTCTCACGCAAGCTACATTCGTCCGAATCTTAGTTGTTTGACGAAACTTTGACTCGCATTATATCTTAGCTGCATTGGTATCTACTTCTCTCGAAAAAAGAGGAAAACACCTTGTAACTACTCTCAAATATAGTACAGAGATTTCCAACAACAAGTGACATGCAAAATCTTACATTACATAGTGATAATTTGATACTTTAACATCAAAGATTGTTGTTGGAAAACTGGGCGTGCAATAGTATATCATGCGTACTATACTATTAAAAGATAGAGTGAGGTACCGTACATAAGCTATTTACTGTTGCAAATTACACATATAGTGATGCAACATGCAAGGGCTCATGAAGTATACACATAATTTTGGTGTTGTGGCTGGACCGTATCGTTGAGTTGTTCAAATCGGCGCGTTAATTAGAATCTCGACTTACTATAGTTCATGGACCATCCGTAAGGCGTCACACGTTGTAACCTTTGATTTAGATGCTTATTGTGTTGAATTTGCAATATGTTTAAGAGCACTTTTGTCATAACCAATTTATACGGGTGAAACTCAAGTTCTTGATGATGCATGGTTATGTGAAGTCTTAACGTTATATATACTGATTGTATTAAACGTATGAACTACTCTTCGGCTTTTGATAGGATGTAAACAACACACTACGTATGTGATTATATGAAGCTTCTCGCGTGATTCATTTTGCATGTTTATATTTATTCATTTCCTTTGCGTGATTCTTTGTTGTGTGTTTTTTTAATCTTGACTTCAACATCTCTTGTGTTTGGAGTTAATTTATACATTTGTTTCACATAAATGCAAGAATGGTTTTATGCTCGTTTAGTTAGTCTTAGTCTTTTCCACGTTACTATTTATATTCTCTTATAGGAAATGAAGCTTTACTTACAATTTTTTATAACGTTCACTTTAAAAGTAGTTGATCGATCTCAAATCTACTAAAATCGAGAAGAGGAACTATCTTCTTGTACCACGTAAACATTATTGTTGATCATTTTCTCTTCTTTGTAATTTCGTGGCAAAAACTCAAAAGTTTATGAGTGTAAATTGAAACATGGGCTATTTGATTCCAAAATACATCATTGTTGTAAATTGTAACTTGTATTCGGCCCATTAATTATTTAGGGCTGTACAACATCAGTATAGCATATTTTGGGCTCCTCAACTGGAATCATACTGAAAAGACCAATAAAAGAGAATCAGTTCCGGATAGCTGATCGGCTCGGTCTCTGGTGCAATAATAAAGACAAAACACAAAACTGGTACGAAGTATTTTGTGTTTTGTGTTGGTTAGAGAGACGTGTTAACGGCCGAGTCTCGAACTTTTCGAGCCTTAAAATTAAGTTCAAAGTAGATTAAAGTCTATTGGAGTTGAAAATTGTAGGCAATATAATGACTTTTTAAAACATATATAGTTGATAGATGTGAATATTTTTTTTGTTAAATTTATCAATAATATAATAGTGATTTTATAATTATTAAGTTAAATAAAAATATATTTCGAGCCGAGCATAGATGAGGCTCAGCCCGTGAATACTACAAACCGAGCTCGAGCAGGCTCGGCTCGTTAAGACGTTAACAGCCCTAGTTAGATACTAGACTTTTATGCAATCGGTGCGTGTGTAAACTTTTTCATACATCTTAGACTTTTCATTAGAAAGTACAAAGTAGTTATTAATAAAATGCARTATTTAATAAAGAGAAATTGAATGACACTGTTTTTAGGTCCATATATAATCAATGAATTGATCATTGTACAACATTCATTAAAAACTAGGGTTATGATATATACAGCCCTTAGGGCTCATATAAAAAGTAAAAAAAATAAAGGTTTTCAAAGAAGTAAACATTTATGACATCAAATTCTGTGTAATTTTAACATAAATCTATAAATACTTAACATTTTAAGCAAGAATTTAATGCTTATATGCAGTAATAAAGGTTACGTATATCATTTTCCTAAAAACTATTGTAGTATTCTTTCCCAGGTGACGCTCGAGGTAAACTATATAAATACTTGTGGGGAAAATGATACATCACTTTCTTTAATCATTAATTATAATCATGATGTTTTATCTTGTTATAGATTGACGATTTTAAACGAACATTTCATTTCAAAGGTCATACAAACTTGCTTTCTAGTATTGTGAAAAAATAATAATATGAATTCTTATTTACTTATCAAATGAAATGAATACATATAGTTTATTTGAACCACTAATAAAAGTCTGTGTATGTGGTAAATGCATGACATAACTATGTGTTAGAGGTTATACGTTCAACTTTAACTCAAAGCATAAATATTTTTTGTTATTGTTAAATAATACTCCCTCCGTCACACAAAACTCGCAACTTTGATATTAAGAAAAATTAACATTGAAAATAAGCTTAAGTATGTTTAGGTGGGTGAAAAGACTCTTTTACCCTCACCCTAAAACAACAATCATCAATTCATCATCCTCAATCATCACCCCTCAACCCTCACCATCCACCATACCAGCCAGCAGCCCACAACCACCCGACCCAAACCCACCGCCAAAGTCGCCGCGCTTCAACCCAAACCCATCCAACGACGCAACATCACAACCCAAATCACTCGAAGCCACCATCCAACCACCCAACCACCCGCTATCGTACCACAACCACCTAACGCCAACCACGCAACCACAAATGCCGCCGCCATAGCCCCTAATCGCACTTAACCAGAGCCGCACAACCACAACAAGCCAAATCGCAAGTGACCCAGATTTCGAAATCGTGAGGGTACTCAGATTTCGAAATTGCTGGGTGTATTTGGTTGATTTGATTGCGTGTGTACGGTGGTGATAGGCGCTAGTGATGTAGAATGGTGCGGCGCGGTGGTGTGGGGCGTTGGAGATGGTTGCGGTGGCCTCAGAGCATAAACACTAATTAATTAATATTACAGAATGAGGGCTCAGCCCGGTGAATAACTAACACAACCGGAGCTACCCGAGCAGGCTCGGCTTCGTTACAGTTCTCTCCCACCGTCTTCTAGACCCCTAGTCTACCGATACTCTTTATCTTCATCTGTCTTATTCTCGCATAATATCTTTTCATATAGGTTTTTTGACTGGGTAAAAAAACTTTGCGTAGATATCACAGAACCTCTACCTTTTATGAAATGTCGCTTTTTTCATATTGTGAAAACAAGATGCACGACCTTAAGTTATTGTTAATAAAATATTATGTTCAAAAGAGAAAGTAGCTCAAACAATAAAAAATTTAGATTGAGAAGAGGAAAGGGAGAGTGGACACAACCTTAATGTCCTTTTCCGGTGGTTTGTACCAATGTATTTCCGACTTGACTTCACAGGTATTCCAATCTATATCTTAATAATTGGCACTCGATAATTAACAGGTATTCTATATTTGAGAGTACAAGGTCGCTCTACTCCTTTATCCATCCTCGCCATTGAACAAGCATAGGCCTCAGCTTATTGCATTATACTATACAGTCTATATCCTCTCCTAAAGAAGACTATATATGATTTTACTTTTCTATCACGTCAATCCAGTATACATATAATCACTAAAGGGATTTTTATACATAAACTAGCATATCGCTAATAACACTACTCATATTTTACGTCACAATCTATATTTCTGATGACTAAACTAATTATAAAAACATTAATTCATGGAAATAAAACTTACTCAAAAATATATAAACTAAACAATTTAACATAACCACAATCTCATAGAAACGCCACAAAGCAAATATCTGCAAACTTTGTGCGTGCTATATAAATTTCAAATATATATCAACTCAAACTTTGCATCCTTGCAAAGGTTACCAAATTCTAGAAACAGAGATCAATGACTATTGAAAAAAAACTCTAAATTTTCATCGCAACAAAATAACTCAGTTATCATGTTTACAATTATATATCTGCTTCATTCAGTGTGTGATCTGCAAATTGGGTGGTTTGTTTTGAGTCTCTGATTTTAGGATTATTTGTTTTGTTGATGTTGTGGTTGTTGTTAAAGTAATTGTATTTGTTTTTAAGTTATGTTTGTGTGTTGGAATTGTTGATTGTTGATGATTGTTAGTTGTATCTGTTGTTTGCTTTTAGATTGTCATTTGTAATATGTAGTTTAGTATGTCTATTGATGGTGTTGTTATTTCTGTTGTTGAATTGAGTTTGGTATGTTGCTTGTTGGTAGTTTTTGAGAGTCTAGTACTCGATTTGTTTGTATTTGTCGATATGTTGGTGGTCTTTGTTAGTTTGCGTAGATACTTTTGCTTTCTAGTATTGGTTGTAAAGATATGTTGTAATAGTATGTAATGTTCTTGTTAGTTTTGTACTGTTATTCAGTTAGTTTGGTTAGTTGTTGTTGTTGATTTGGATTATTAGTTGTTAGTATTGTTGTTTGTATTTTTGAAACCAACGAGATATAAAGGTTTGTTGTTTGGTTGGGTATGTTGTGTGTAGAATGTGTGATGAACATAGTTTGTTGTTGTACTTGTGTTTGGTTTGATATGTATGTTATATGTGTTCGTTGCTTAGATGTTGTTGTTGTTGGTTCCGTCTGTCGAATGATACGGCGAATATGTAGTATTGTAAGTATTTTTTGGTCGTATTGTGTGAATGTTGTACATTGTGAGGATGGTGTGGGGGATATGGAAGTGACGTTGAAGGTATTGAGTCAGGTACATTAGAGAAATGACGAACATGGTGATGCTCCTGTTAATTGTTGAAGAGTGTCACTGAACAGTGTTTTCCTATTTGGCATTAAGCGGTAACGTTTCAAGAGAAATTTAAGTGTAGATGACAGCTGAGGAGAGATGAGTAGGATTAGAGGATGACTAATATAAGCGGAGAGAGGTTTTGGTGTGAAGGGTGCGAGACTCCATGAATGGTGAGAATCATTGGGCATGGCTCACGCTCGGAAATGGTATAGAGATCCATTCTTTTGAGAGGCTGAGCAAATATTTATAAAGCAGGGTCTTAGCAGGGCATATAACCACTTTAGAGGAAGGTGTCCCTGGTACCAGGAAAAGAGAAAGATTGAACTGACATGAACTGGGGGGAAGGTACTGAAGGAGCGAAGAGAAACATTGTCGTAAAACACAAGACGGCGAGATGATGAAGGATGGTGAAGAATGCCAACCACTTGAATTGATTTGCCTTGGAATATTAACCACATTGAAAAGAACTATGATATCATATCGTGGAGTGAAACCATGTATATAAAATTGGGGGTGTGGCGAGAGTTAAGGTGATTTAGAGAGATGGTATCACAAGGCGCTGAAGAGGATTTAGAAGAGTGCATGGTAGATCATTCAAATACTTTGTCGGGAAATACCTTGATGATGCGACTGAGGGGTCCCTCCCAACAAATTTCTTTTTTTTTCGGAGTTTGAGAGTTCTCCTCTTTGACACTAATATCCACAATCCTTATTTGTAAAAAGGTGCAATTTTCTTTATCAAAAAACACATTACTACGTAAAGGTCTTTCTCCCACTAGCTAAAGTTTTCCTATGATTTGTGTAAGGTTGATTATTGGTGTCTTGCAACAAAAAAATGTAACAACACCACATCTCTCTTTTTATTGCCTTTTTAATTTTAGGATTTTTCAAAATTAAAAATATTCTTATGTATTCTCCTTTGTGAGATTATTCAAGTCCATTTGATACTTTGGACCTATAGATTTTTTTTTTTGTTTTGATATTTTAATCTTATATCGACAACTTCAATTGAGAACTCTTTAATATTAAATCACACATCTCAGTTGAAGAATTACTATTATTTCCCATATAGAAATCGTTCAATTTTTCATCACCTTTGAGTCTGAGGGATTATATCTTAGTTACATATCTATTGGTAGGATTGATTATTACTAACTATCCTATTCTTATAGAACGATTGAAGGTGATAGAAGTTTTGTATTACATATATTGTTGTGTATTCTGGTTTGTTGTTCTAATTCTAGGTTTCTTCAAATCCAAATCGGATTTTTTGAGAAAGTTGATTTCATTGCGATTAAAAAGGCAGTATGCAATACTATAGGAATACATAACTCATTAGATGAGTCATATTGTTTTATGCATTAATGAGCAAGCAAACTGAATTTAGAGCATTGTCGTCCTCAACAGTAAGTTCTACAAACAGATATCAACTAATCAACGTTCGTCGACAGCACTCTCTTCGTTCAGCAGAAAGGCTGCTTATTTCTATCAGATACTCAGTGTAAGCGATTTGAATCTATTTGAAATTTGAGATTTTTGCACACATATTTCAGAGCAAAGATCTATTCGATGCATCCAAGTAATTCATTTAATAAAGTGAAAGTATTCTTAGATACTAAATATAGAATAACATTCGATCAAATTTATTTAATTCAATTTTGTATATGATAATTACATTGAGTATATCTCATATTACTTTGTAGAATCACCTGCTGACTGACTCTTTTATTAAAATGATTGAATTTTATCATCTATAAAAATATATTCTATAATTTATAATTATTTTCACATTAATGAACAATCCTATTCGAAGAAATTATAATATGGAAGATGATTATCCTCTATATTGAGCAATTAGAAGTAAGATCTAATTGAAATCGCAGTTGAAGAACTCATATAGATTGTTCGAATGTTTTAAAAAATAAGTATTTGAAGTAATATATATAGGAATTACTATTTAAAGGTCCAGTTTTACTGGAATAAGTCCATATGTCAATCGATTTTCTTTTTTAATCCCTTTTTAATTTCCTAAACCCCTAATTTAATCACCACATTCCTCCACCAACAACTGACCACACCAAAACATGGATCAACCTACCACCAGCGGATAATCGAAGGAATCGTTGGTGAAGGCGTCAACCGCATTCATTTCGGAAGGGCAAGCGTCAACCATACCGTACACCCCACTACCGCCTCTGACCAACCCACATTGTCAGTAAACGGCCGGCAGAAGGAGCAGTAGAAATTTTTTTTTTTTTTTTTTTTTTTTTAAGCTGACGTGCCCATTTGTTGGTGAAATTCAGTGAGCCTTGTAGAGGGCCGCCCGACCTGGAGCGTGGTTGGGCGCTGCCCTTAGGGCGTCCAGCCAGAATGGTTCAAATAAACGCCTGCTCAGGCGTGTGACCATGGCGGACGCCTATGGGCAGGCGCCGCAAAGTTCACACGGCTCATGGCGCTTTCTAACAGGGTTGGGTTTGGAATTCAAATCCCGACGTCCATAATCTATTTTTTTTTTTTTTTTTTTTTTTTTTTTTTTTTTAAAAAAAAATAATTATGATTTGTTTAATTAAATTAATTATTTTTATAAAATTTTACAGCTTAATGTCATTGATTTTTTTTGTTTTCATGCTTAATTCATGTTTATTTTATTTTAATATAATTTGCAATGTTTTGTATCTATTTATTATTTTATTTACATATTTTGTATGTTATTTATTTTAATTAGCATGTTTTGTATGTTATTTATTTATTTATTTTTAATTTGCATGTGTGTATTTATTTATTTAATTTGGAATGGCTTTTATAATTTTATTTATTTTAATTTGCATGCTTTAATTCAGTTGGGGAAATACATATTTTTTGAATTTTTGCATGCTTAAATAATTTTGTACAAATGTTTTTTAAATCTATTTATCATTTATAATTTTCTAAATAAAATTATTTAATTGAGGTTATATATTTAAAAACTTAATTAATTTAAATATTATGATAATTATTTAAACGTGTTTAATTGATTATGATAATAATATGATTTAATTGAATTATATGAAAATTTTAATGATAAATTTATAATGCAATAATTAAAAATAATAACCATATTTTGTTGGTTAGTTTGATTTACATATTAATATATTTTAAGGTTTATAATTGGTAATAGAATTTTGAATTAGATTTTAGATTGAAAGATATAAAGCTAGATTTAATAATATTAATATATATCTTAAAGGTTTTTTAATGTTTAACAAATTGAAGAATTGCAGTTTTTTGTATTCTAAACTTGTTTTTTTTACAATTCAGCCCCTCGTCACGGTGTGGGAAAGGACTGTTTAGGCGTCAAACCCGTGGAGATGACTCTGGTCCCACGCATTTGCGTTTCGTATGGCGTATCTGCATCCGTACGGAGGGAAGGCCAGGTTCGGATGTGCGACAAAGTTGGCATATGTCCAGTCACGAACGAGGGTCAAGGCAGTGGCAATCAGGAGTTCCAACGATGATGATGCTGATGCATCCAACCATATACACTTACTTAGAGTTGTTGTCTCTCTCATCGTACTCCTCCTCTGTTGCAAGTAGTAAACTAGACACGTCCCTCCAAATTGTGGCCATTCCAGCGTTGCCTCGTTTTTCCGAAACCCAACTCAACATCACGATTTAGTATGCCATTGCAAAGCAAGTGGGGCGATCGGGAAATACTCACGATAGGGGAACCAAAGCAAGCCTCGATCAGTCACAATTACATTTGGTTTTTACACAACGATCCCATGCAAGTTGGCAAGCATCTCGAGAAACCACCTGAATAATTTCAATTTAAAATAATTCTATCATCATTTCTTAAATTAATGTCCGCGTATCTAAATATTATTACTGTAGCAGCCTCTGCTTCCGTCTTCAACAGTGCCCAACCGATCAAAAAGTTCTGTGTTTGTCGGGTCACTCTAAACCTCCACCAGAAGATATTTTACCTGCCTTAGTCTTTACGTTGAATCCAATGATATCATCTATGGGAGATATGGTGCGAAGGATGTAACGGATTCCAGATGAGCCACAAAGTACAGTAACACAAGCTCAGTTCTCATCAGAAATCAAGCCAGAACATGGTACTTTATACTTGCTGCTACGTGCGAGTAACCGTGAGCAGGATTCCTGAACCCATGCTCTCTCCTGCTTTCAACCAATCTCTTGCATTGTTCTATGTGCTCTTTGTTAGGTTACGTCGGGAAATGTAGGCTTAATAGATTCTCAAATTGGAGCAGGTTTAACTTGCGCATCGGTCATAATACTGAATCATTTTTTACGCAACGGCGGGGAGAATGATAATGACGCCGAAGCTGTCTGGTTGACCCTCCGCGATCACCATCAATCCATGGTTGGCCTTGCCACGACATAGCCATGTCTGACCAACCACACCTTCACCCCTCGATGGACTTTCATTTAAATGACACCAACACCGTTTCTTTGTATGTCTACGCTGAGCGTCTTCCCAATCTCGGTGCTCTTTCGCTATCCAACGGTCTATGAGCAACGAAGTAATGTCAACTACCTCCCCAGTTACTGTTACACATGATCAATCACCAAGAAGAGCCTACACGACTATATCGCATCGTTATTAAACAATTCAATGGCTTCATCACGGGAACTAAATCCATTCGATCGATGTTGAAATTCGATTGTAATCCGTGCCTGCCACATCGGCTGTTAGGAATCATACATAAAAAGACCGCGAAAAATTATTGATTAATTATAAGAT
The DNA here is from genome assembly GCA_008642245.1 of Bassia scoparia. Lineage (NCBI taxonomy): Eukaryota > Viridiplantae > Streptophyta > Magnoliopsida > Caryophyllales > Amaranthaceae > Bassia > Bassia scoparia. The sequence continues at coordinate 62,458 of SNQN01000963.1, forward strand.
TTAATTCACTAAATTTAAAGTATACTAATAACAACCGCAAAATTTGAATTTAAAAAATTGGACTTCAATTAGGTTTGGACGCCTCACCAACCCAGAACCATGTCTGGGCCTCTGCAGCAAGGCGCATAGGGACGCATGGACTGACGCTCTACTATACCAGCGTTCCCAGTCATGTCCTGCGCCTCTGCTCAGGCCCCAGACCAATGGTTCAGTGTGTTTGGATGGGCGCAAATAACCATGCTACTGCTTTAAATTCACTAAGGCTTTTAAAGATGTACCTCCCATTTTCCCCATTTGTCCTACTGGCCACTACTCCTGTGTCTTACTACTGTTCCGGCCAAGAACTACTTCGATGTGTGCCGGCTTATATTCCGACTGCAAGCACCATGTCGTTTCTGTGATTAATCGAGTCAGCACTAGAAGGTCGGAAAATTGACAATCGTATGGTGGTCACAGCAGTGTTTAAGGAGAGATTGGGTGGAGTTAGTGAGTGATTTAGTTGAGGGTAAGTATGGTAGTTACGTTTATTTATGGACTTTAGCTATTCTAGTAAATGACTTTGTTTAGCAATCCAGACTATTATATTAGTAAGAGAATTATAAATACTTATAATTTCCTTTTGTATTTTACTCTACACTTCTTGCCCAAAACATTTTTTATCCTCCCCTCATAGCTTTCCATTTCTTCCTCCAAGTCTTACCTCTTACACTCTTCCCTTCCAGAGAATACTCAAACCAAAAAAAACCCTGCAAAATATCCTTAACCTCTGCTAATTCTTATTCCCTCAACCCAAATTCAAAAAACTTATCCAATAATGAATTGCAACAATCATCTATCAACAACTCTGGTTCATAGCATCTCCTTTTCTGCAACAAAAACACAACCAACTAGCAAGTTACTAAACTTTTCATCTATTCACTCAAATTCAACTCCAATTCATGTCTAAGCCTCAAAGAGAAACTTTTGCTTGTTAAGAATTCTGGTAGCGTATTTGAAAGAATTCACCAATGATTATTGATACTGGCAGAAAGTGTAATTCTAATGGTGGTATCCTGTTCATAGTGTTCAACATCGCCTTAATAGTTTTGGCAGGCAAGGTTGATTGAAGGGAAGAATGGAATGTAGTTGCTGTCTCTATGGTTGTACAGCAGTAAAACACAAATTTGTGGGTGATGATTCCAAAAGTGGCGTTCTTCTCAAAATTTTGGTCGGCAATGGCTTCCTTTTGTGGTGTTGCACCGCGTTGCTGCCCTTTCGCAAACCGCTACTTTTACTTGGTAATCTCAATTATTCTACCCACAAATTATAATTGTTCAGATATATCTTATTTATTAATTTTAATTTTATTTTAATTTTAATTCAGGATTATATTGTTTAATATATTATCAGGAATTTTAGTGCTGTGTAGATCTGTATGAATTTGTGCATTTGTTAGTGATTGATGCATGAAATGTTGAATTGTTGGTTGCTTTATTGTGAGTTCTAGAATGGGCTAGGGTAGCACATTGTTTTATGTTGCTGTTTAGTATCTTTTTAGTTCAGTTTATCAGTTTCTAAAATTATGGTTGTTCTTTTTAAAGTTTAAACAGTATTTAATATTTTGCATAATCTGCTGAGATATCATTTAAAAATTTCAATTATTGATAACAAAATTCTATGATAAACTGCAGACAATAAGATTATTGGTATGAGTACTTCAACTGTTAGTTGACTCTGATTCAGTGTTGTTGTGTCCCTGGCATCATGCATAGCCAGCTTCTGTTTTTTAAAAGTTATAAAATATAAATGGATCAAGTTATGTCACCTGGAAAGATTCAGCTTGTATTGGTTTAAGGAGATGAAAAAACCGTCGTTTTGAATCGTTTGATGGCAAAAGTTATTCCTTTTTATATATAGGGAATCGCTATATCTTCCCTTCCGATGTATCACATCCCTTGCCTTCCTCCTCTCCCGTTTATCTGTTTTTTCGGTTGAATCTACATTCATAAAAAAATTGAGGTTTAGTTGAAAATATTTTCCTCCAATCAAAACACAGTCCCTTTCCTCTTCCGAGGATGGAGTTAATACTGAAATATTATAGCATTACATATAGGTCGAATGCTGATTTTAAATCATAAACTTTTTTAGAATTCAATGCCAATTGAGAAATGGATTTAATATAAATTTATGCTGTTTGCACCAAATTGGAGGAAATGGATTTAATCATAACTTTATGAATCCATATGCCAATTGAGGAATGAATTAATATTAACTTTTGAATCAAATGGCCAAAGCATGGGATGGCTAGTAGAACCAATTGCACCGCTCTATAAACGTGAATCTAGATAAAGTATGGAAGGGAAGGTTCAATAGTTGATGCCTGTG
>SNQN01000963.1:68959-84423 GCA_008642245.1 Bassia scoparia
TTATGTTTACTAGCAACAGTAAAAAACACTCCTTCTTTAGCATATTAAAAAGTAACCCTTAATTTTTTTAAACTAATTAAACTGGATAATCTTATTCAAAGACTGAGATTAGTTTATATGTCATCAATCATTATTTACAATCATTATAATGGTGTTGTACTGTGTGATGCTATATATGCCACAGCACTTTGTTGAAGATTTACCTGGTAAGTAGTGGTGGTTATGATTAATGACATTTGCCTTTATAGATGTCCTAGAAAGGTGTGCTTGTTAATTTTAGAAAGCCAATGTGTATTAATCGCCGAATAATGATACCTTCTCCGTATCATAAAGATTGCAATAAATTACCGTATTTTTTTTTCCTTCATATTTCAAGGAAGAGAATTAAGAATGTAAACGAATAAATTAATTCAATTTTTTCTATACACGTCAGAATAAGATTATAGCCTTATAGGGTACTACTTATAAATTTATTTTAATTAATTTTGTTCGTTTACACCTTTAAATATCTTCTTCAAAATGCGTAAAAAATGATTTGTTGTAATATTCATTTTACGGAGGAAAAATATACAACCATTAGAATTGGAATATAAGAGGATAATATAAATAAGTTTAGCGTTAAATAAATATTTACAATGCCAATTAACACGCAATTTTGTCGTAAATTTATTTATTTCGTATTTAATTCTTTTATGTAACCCTAAAATTGTATATACTTTTTACTACATGTTTAGCCCTACAAAATCAATAATGAATCTTCAAATTAATCCAAGGAAAATTTGTCCATAAATGTCATAAAAAGGCCACTTTTTGCGAGAAACTGTCAGGTTTCCAAAAAATTGTCCATAAATACCATTAAAACGCCAAACCTTTGTTGACCACTACCATTGCCCGTTGACTCGACAATTTTCGGCCAAATGAGTCATGCGTCGGGCACGTGGGACTTGTTTTTGCTAAATGCTCCACTCAACCGCTATTTGCACTCCACTTCTCACCTTCTCTCATTATTTCCCTCTAATTTCTTCAATTTCTCACTCATTCACTTCATCTTCATGTTGGTCGAGGATTTTCATCTCCTATCATCGAATATTTTGGTGACTTTCCTTCCCTTTTATGCTCTTATTTCTCTTGAACAATCTTTTATTTTCGTTTTCCCTCTTCGAATTCTTCCTCTTTGGTTAACCGAATTTTTGTGAAATTAACCACCTAATCTCATTACTACCTTTAACCCTAACAACATCAGTTCAAGTAAAAAACTTGATAACAACAACAACAATCAGAACAGCAACAAAGGCAGCCAATTTCCCACTGAAACGCCCACTGATTTTCCCAAAAAAAATCGAACATAAAGACCACAAATTTTTGAGCAAAAATGCTCCCAAAATGCACAGAAATTTCGAATCAAGTAAACCTCGATTTTTCGACCAACAAATTCCCAAAATTCCTCATAATCTTGAACCAAATTACCCAATAAAACCCCCCAAAAATTTTGAAGTTATTAACCCAAAAAATTTAAAGCTCAATTTTTATTTTTATTTTTTTCATACCTCAATTAAAGCTCAGTTTCCAACATTTTAGCGCTTTCTTCATCTAATTTCGTTTGCTCCTCTGCTAAAGAGCCCTTATTTCTGCTTTTGTATTTCAAGGGTTTTCCAGGAACATAGGACAAATTTTCTGGGTTTGAAGAAATGAAGAGAGAATATGAGAGAAGAATGGTTAACTAGGAGGCGAAGACTCATGATTTGTGACATTGTCAATTGTTAATTGTAGTATTTGTAAAATTGAATTGGTGGGTTTGCAAGAGGAGAGAATTGACGAGGAGGATGGCTATGGGGGGTGGTTGTGTTTGAGGGAGGGAGAACGAAGAAGATGCGCAGATTTTCGAGCAAAGTATAGGGAGAAATGGGGTGAAAATAGTGAGAAAAAAAGAAGATTAGAGCAAAAAGTAAAATGAAGTCATCAGTGTCGCAGACACATGATCGATTGGCAGAAATTAGTCGAGTCAAACGGGCAATGAGTTGGTCAATCAAAGTTTGCGTTAAGAGAGTCTTAGAGTGACTAATTTTTTGAAAAATGACAGTTCTCGCAATAGTGGCCTTTATGCATTTATCGACAAATTTTCCTTAACCAATGAAATTTCATTATAGTAGCGACGTTAGGAAGAAGAAGTCCCACCTTCTCTATCATAATAATTGATAAGTGTCATTTGAACAACTTTGCTCATGTGCAGCTTCGTTTATGAGCATATTTATGCCAAGAGATCAAACTAAACTTGAAGCTGGTAGATTATGTAGCCTCGGATACTTATCTTAAGTTTGGTCAAGCGAAGGTTCATTAACATGGTAACAGAAAAACGTTATAATGTAAGTCACGAGTTTGAATATCTCATCCCTATAATTAAATTGTCGGTCAGATTGTTCTTAAATGTTGAGTTTGTAAGTTCTGCTTCTAGCAATGCATACAAGACTCGCTCATCAACTACTAAATGTTCATATATGATCAAGATTAGAGCATGGTATCTCGCTCAAATTGAAAGAGATACATAGTTTCGTACAAATGTAAGATTATATCTTAATTATTAATTGAAGACTAATATAATAGACAGTCAAAACTTTTAAGTTTCTATTTGGAGTGGAATAGATGCGTCGATTTCTAACATGATGTAAGAAAAATTTGATCTCTAGCAGTCTAGCCACAGTGTAATATTTGCTTCAATCACTTAATCAACTAAACCTGGCCAGTTGACTTAGTTAAAGACATTTCACTCGAATTAGCTTACTCCTTTTAAAAGCACGAACTAACCACAATCAGTTTCAATTTAACCTAACCCAGTCGAATAAAAGAATTTTTACTAGGAGCTCAACTAAATTTCGTGGACTTCAATATTCTGTTTATATTTGATGTAATGTGTTCTTCTTTCTGGTTTTTGTTGGTGCGAAAGAACGACAAAGCAGGAATACATTTTACAACGGAGGAGGGTAACGTTGTTCTTTTTATGAGTTATCACTTGTACTACGAGAGTAGAAGTCTGCGAACCCTCATATGAGTCCCACATGTTGCTAATTAATGCAGAAAAAGTTAAAACTTCAGCATTGCTAAACGACAAAATACAACAAACTGCAATATAAATGTCATTTTTGTACAAACTTTTCATGAAGGAAACATAAGTCGAGAGAATGGTGGATCGATTCGCAAATTCATTATAAAGAAGTAATGAATGCTAGCATATAATAATCTGTCGGAACTTCATCTGCAATATTGCAATGTTAATAGAGATGATGGGAGACGACTATTAGATACGAAAATATGCGTCACAGACACTTGAAACGCATTTGCAACGTAGATTAAATTAGGAGAGTGAGAGGTGGAGTTGTAATTAATTAGTAGTGATGATTGAGCTGAGAAGCACAACCTCATTTCTTATCACCTTAGAAGAAAGATAGCAATCGATAATCGGCTTGTAAAGAGATGACTACATACGCATAAGAAAGGGAGACAGATGGAAGGACATGAAGATTTGTCTCCGTACATACACGCGACAGACTACCGCTTACAGGAGCGCGAGGTGGCGCGGTCGCGGCAGGGCCTCGGATATGCGTAGAGGGCCTACCGAAATACGACACATATATAATTATACAGATAATATACTAAAAACAAGAGATGGGTGAGGTTATGAGGCGCTACGTTGGAACGAAAAGCACGCGGTTTTGATCCTTATGAAAGTGTTTTTTAACCCCAGTGCAAAATGTCCTTTCCCCTTCCATATTTATTTCTGTATAACAATTCAAGCATAGTCTTCCTTTACTTCTATTGATCTATTCAAATAAGCCATGTTCATTATCTTGCCTGTCTCTTTCCCTCAGATCTAAAACCCTGCCCTAATCGACTCTTCCCCTTGACCAATCTAATCATTTATTATTTGGGCTTCGTTACTAATCGTTTGATAATATTAATCTGAATATTTTTTTTAACTAAAAAGTATATTTAGATTCACCCCAGCATAGAAAAACGATGATAATAAAAGCCGCCGAGACTCAGCACGCCCAGTTTATCAACACTGCATAATTTGAGAAATCAGCGAGTACTATCATTCGCACATTAGACAAAAACTCAAAGACAGAGAGAGAGTCATGTAAGAAAACGGTAAATAAGTGGCGAGTCTGTATGAGGAAACGAAGGCATGATTGGTCAGGTCGAAAAATTCTGATTAGTATATTTAAACTGGTCAGTGTCGCAATGATTGATGGGAATGATAGAAGTGACGATGTCGGTACAAATTAAGTCTTCTAGAATGAGATTATAGAGAAGTAGTGAGAATGAATGCGATGTGTAATGTGTCCTTTGTATAAAGAAAGATTAAATGGAATGATTAAGAGAGAGAGAACGTCTTAGTGAGTAGTTACAGAGTCGACTGTCACAGCTCATTATAGAATCGTAAGAGAAGGAGAGAATACCGAGCAAATGTCAAGTTGTTAGAGAAGTAACATAATAGTGTTTCAAATACGAAATCAGTATCTATATATATATATACATCTAACGTGAATATAGACTTGTCTATGCCCAGAATAGTATATATAGCTGAGAGTGAGCTATGTGATGAGATATATTTCTCTACTCCAGGTAAGTTGGGGAGAGGGAGGGGCAAGAGAAGAGAGCAAAACGAGAGATCCGAGTATTGATGAATGATAATATAGCTGTTAGAATGGATGATTATTGTAGGAATGGTTTTTTACTAACAAGGAAAATAATCCATGAATGATTTATATTCCATCCTAATATGTAACGACCTCGAGCATTAAATAAAATGTCCAGTAATCATATTAATGAGCTGGAACGTAGTTATCTGTCAATGAGTAATGAGGAAGAGATAAATGTAATGAAGGTGAGAGAGTGAGACGTGCATGTCGACAGTTGCCTAGAAGCATCTCTTATTGATTATATAAATCAACATAGATGTAGGATTTGAAAAGGTTGAATATAGCTCGACTCCCATACTCGAAGATTTTAGAAGACGGAAGCGTCATGTAATTAGAGAGAGAGCAGAACAAAATCTCATCAATGTTACCGAAAAAACACTTATGTTATAAGAGTGAATAAAAGTCCGAATTCTCTTAAGAAAAGCAAAGGAGAATGAAGACAAATACAGATTTGTTATCAACGATAATTGCAAATGTTCTTCTGTATAGAAGGTAAACACGCTATATATAGATTAGTACATGTATCACAGAATCATGTGTCATTAGGCATTAGATTAATGAAGTCCCACTCACTCAACGGTTTACAGAGTTCTAGCGATAGAAATTAATCTTGCGTTGATTATATTTTAATTTATTTTATAATTAGAGAGAGATAGATAATACTTTCTAATTCTATATCTAGTTCTTTTTATTTTCTATATAGGATACAGAGAGAAGAGCAGCTATATATCATAAGTAAATAAGAATATCACAGCAATCATAAAAGAGGTACGCTAAGTCAAAAGAGATATGTCTGGTAGTAGGACCTATGTGAGATATACACCATCATCATAATAGATATCAGCAGCACTGAAGCCGACAGTGAAGAGTGTATATGTTTATGGATACTATGTCTACAAGATGAGTATTTAGGTCTAAATATATGAATGATACGCACACACACACACTCGAGTATCACATTTAGTTTAATAAATTAAGCTAATTTGGCAAGATTGATTTTTATTCTATGATTTAGCTCTATTTGTTAAATTGAGACAATAGGGCGCAAAGAGATGATATTCATTATATAGTAAGCTGTAAGAGAGAGCAAGATTTCATGTAAGACAAAGTATTGAGTAATTCGGATCACGAATTAGTTGATTGTGCATCAGATTATAGTTGGAGTATGTTATTATATAGAAAAGACGGGACTTATCAAATTAGAAGATCTCTGATTTTTTTTACTACTATATGATGCTATGTGGAGGGAAGAAAAATATAATGAGAGCACGGAGGAGAGAGAAAAAAGCTTCACATGGCAATACTTAAAGACTTGCGCAGTAAAAAGAATAAGAATAAGGAAAAGTATTAGAAAAATATCCCATTCCGAAAAAATGTGGGAATATCTATGATAGATGAAGCATGGGAGATCATAATATACCCGACTCACACCCCGTAGAAGAGTGTTGGTGAATTCAACTTAATGCACAGAAAGTTTATTAGTGCATTACTGCGCAGTACAAATATACATAACTTCTGATATAGTTTGTAAAATAATAAGTTTTTATAAGATTCTGAATTTCCTTCATTTAGCAATATATATCATCATATATGGATGCTGATTAACCCAAGCTAGTATTACAGTGTATAACAACGGAACTTAATTTAAAACTACAAGTATAGGTTAAGAATCATTATGATACAGTATTACTAAGAATTTCGAGAATTATTCGATTCATAACAAGCCCAGCTCAAATATACATATTGGATACTACGAGAAATGATGTTCATAAAAAAGGAATTCAAAAGAAACTTATTTTATAATACCTTAATTCCCTTATTTGGTTATGAGAAACTACAAAGGGTATGAGTAAAAAAAGTTGAATAAAATGGGAGAGAGTAGAAAGATGGTATGGGAAGGAGAGAAACAACATACTCATGCCGAATATATTAATAGAATAAGTGACGATTTAATTTGTGGCATATTTAGCTTATACTCAAGTAAAAGCGAATTTATTTAGGTTCATAGCTAGAAATAAAATCTATTTCCATTAACAACAGATTTGTAGAGTAATATTCTTTCCACTCGTCTCAAAAATACATTGATAAATTGAATGAAACAAAAATAAATAATTCAAATGTATGTATTTAGATTTGAGTTGTAGTGAGAAGAAAAAACAAGCATAAGAAGCTTCAAGAGGGTGCTTCGTCAATTGAAAAGATTAAACGAGTATGAAGTGTTACTCTATAATCAATCCATTCTGCTATAATATACAAGTATAAAGACTACTATTTCTTTGGTTAGGTCTTCACATTTTTGTAGTACTCCTCCGTTAACATAAATATATTGCAAAGTTTCACAAAAATCTGTTACACAATACTGAATATAAATTTCTCTCCTTGTAAACCACGTATCATATTAATCGATCAAAATTTTTGGCACGGGCACATATTTTTAATTAAATATTTGAATGACTTTAACGTGTATCTTTGGCAAAGACGCAACGATTTACAAAATCTATACGCTGAATTATGAATAATTTTCGAATCAGAATCAACTAGGACGAAAAATAAAACATGGGACGAAGATTGAAATAGCTTATGAAATGTAGATGCCATCGCGACTAATGACAAGAGAGATGTAGAATGCATCTCATGATCATGATGATAATGAATGAACTTTCAACAAGAGGATTGAGGAGAACCAAATTAAATTAGTTAAGCAATAATACATTTAATCAAACACCATATCACAGTAAAAAATTCAAACTTTAATATATACAACAAACTTAAAAGCTAAAAGTACAAATTTTACCTCTAATGTACATTTAACTATCGAGAAATACAAACTATATATAAATATATCTACTTTGATTATATCATAATAGATAATCTATAAAATCATGTACATCTTCTGTTAAAATAAATTCTCGTTAACAATTATCACGTTAATTCATACTACATAAGAAATCACCTAAGAACAAAATCATACTTACTTATTGTAATGTAGAGATTATAATCCTTCGAATAATCCCAAATTTATAATATAATTTGGAACCCTATATTTAATCAAACATATTTATAGATACTTATGAATTCATTTAATAATTTAAGTTAATTAATGTATATAATAAGTGGTACGGTAGAACAGTTATAAAATATTCATGACCTTTAACCTGAGTATTAACACTTAATATAAAGAGCGTTCTTCATCTAACAAGATATCTGGCATATTCATGGGCTTTCACGAGGGCACCAAATTATCTATCAGCTCCCTAGTCTGGCGTTGTTTCCGGGTCGGCCGGACACGCCCGAGACCGACCTGCTTTCGTATCCTACATGGAACACGTTTCCTCTACTTAGTACCCCGAGAAGCAGTGAGCCCGGACCTGGAACATAGGGCCCGCTCCAGGCTCGCGTGGGCGAACTGCAGTGCCATGAGCATCTGCAGCCTTTAACTTGTAGAAATCTCTTAAACACCATGTCACTCACCACCACGATGTCGTGAACCTTTTGTTGGTGGTAGATCTTTTAAGGCCCTAGATGAAAGAATGGGCAAACCGTTTCGGAGTGACCTAATGTTTAAGGACATGGAACGCTTGAAGTGTGAGAGATGAGATGAGCGATGATGAATATGAGAAGGAGGATCATCTGAATGAGTTTGGTTTGTTTGTAGATTTGGTTTCCTTTTTAGGGTTTGTAGAATAATAAGAGTAAAATGGATCAAAAAATCTTGGAGAGAAAAAAAAGAAGATTGGCGAAAATCAGATGTTTGTTGTGGTTTTTATCTGCCCAAAAGGTCCTCTGTTCAGAGAGACAAATAGGGGATTTAACGTCTGACATAATCTGACATATCGCTGAATACTTATATACGCATAACAGACCTTGACGCGCAAGGGCTTGGACAATTTTTAAAAAAAAAAAAAAAATATTATCGAATGATAATTTGATTCATTAGTCGGATCTGTAGTATATAACACTTTACGACGGAGAAAATGGAGGAAAAAATCGACGAGAATGACATGAAGAAATATGTCTCGGGAGACAAACATGTGAAGAGGATGAGAGGGAAGAAAGAAAAAGTATGAAGAGAGAAATGGGCGTTGTTAAGTTAGAAAGAATTGGGGAAGAAGCCACCCCACCAACGCACACGCCCACGACGAGATAGAACTAGATAATTTATATCAGAACTACCCGAAGACAAAATAAACAGATTAAATAACATTAATTCAAAAGTGCTAGCCAAATGCCATATTAGTGGTTAGTTTAGGAGATCAAAGGCACATTATGAGTGTGAGAAATTTGAACCTAATGTAAAAGATTTGTAACTAGTATGGTAATTGCTTCATGTGGAAGCATATACAACACATCAATATAGTACCTATTCAAAGGGTTTAAGTTGTGACAATATCATAAACGAAAAGTAAAGTCATGTTCGGTTTTAACGGTAACTAGTTATAATTAGACTAAAATAAGGAGATATATGGAAACAGGTGCGCTACAATGTATATGTTGAACCAGTCCCATATACTATAATTAAGATTCAGGCAGAAATAACCTGAAGTACATCATAACGCTCACTCATTTGAATGACTACTACTTCATAGTCTACGACGTGTTTAAGAAACATAAGTAACCGAGCAACATTATCGACTATAATTAATATTAATGGTGCGACTCCTAATGTAAAAATATAACTACTCGATGTCAACTCTATTATGTTGTCCTTTTATCCCATTGAAACAGATGTATGTAAGTGAATCAATTCCCATTAAAACAGAAAAAGAAGAAGAGAGCGCTACATAATAATATAATAATAAGTAAAGAGTGTATAATGTTTGGAATTGGTTGATACTTAGCAATATAAAAGTTGAGAGCTTGAAAAAACATGAAAACGAGGGCTTAAATAAGAAGGAAAAAGAAAAGTGGTCAGGGTGGCCAAAAGAAGGCCAATTACGTACCATATTATTGGGCACATAGTGTGTCCCTTATAGCCCACATTGCGAGGACAACAACGCCCCCAGTTTGCTACCAGAAAATTGTCCCATATATACTTCTACGTACTTTGCGTACCCAAGTATAATTACCTTCACGGGCATCGCAGATTATGTTAATTTATTGAGATAATAAAAGAGAATATAATAAATACAAATGAATATACTAATAAAAGTGCTGAGATCTCTATCAGCGGCAATGATGCTTGCATGCCACCTAGTATATTATCCATATCTTGAATTGACCATGGATGTGATTTTAATTTCTCTTCGATACTATCGTTTATAAGCTTCTGGTTGAATGTTAGTGTGAACATGATGGAAACCTGTGAATTCATATCTCACACCGTACTTACTACTACACGGTAGCTGTTCATGATATGTGTGATTTGTATAACCAAACTAAAGTGATATAAGAGTGAGTGTATGTAATCTGTAGTATCGATTAGAGAGCACCATGATTGTGAAGTAGGAGTGTAGATAGAGTAGTAGTAATCAAAATATCTAATACTTCTACAAAATCACGAACCATTATAGTGTCTTTAAGATCACAATTCACGTAATCAATATCGATAACAAGTTCAGTATGGTCAATTTATGTATTCGAGTGAGCTCAATGAATCAAACTATTAACGCAATAAAAAATCATATGATACAATCAAAGAAGCTGAAAAGGACAAACTAGAAATGGACTGTAGGAAAGCATTAGGAAAAATATGTAAGTGAATTATACACACTACGGCTCCCAGCCAGACTTATTGAAAGGAGAGAAGTCCAACATCTTAACAAGTAGTCACATACATAAAAGTGAATCATTGTTGAGTGCTTAAGAAATGGAGACCAGACAAGCGACGAATAGCATCTATTCTTAGGAGAGCCCTTGTCCTATAACATGAAATATGATCATAAAGCCTAACACGCTAGAAAAGACCGCTGCACTAAGATACAAAAGTGAGAAGGCACTGAAAGTTTAGATACAGACCAATAACTGAAACACGACTTAGAAGAGTATACGTAAGTAAGGGCAAAGCATAGTGGTCGAATAAAAGTCCTGTAAGATATAAATGCTAACAGTAGATAATAGAACATTGGCATTAAAATATAAGAGACGATGGAATTGAAGCTTGGATTGTCTGTATAACTGGGGATAGAAGAAAGCTACATAGATGTAAAAATGAATATACAACATGGAGGGGTAGCCATCTTTTTGATTAATTAGTAAGAAAATTATTGCTTTGGTACATATAGATATGAAAGTTAGGAAGACGAACATGGAAGTGAGCATAGAGGAGTTGTTATTGAGATAGAAAAGAGAGGAACCTGCTCTACAATTTCAAGAAGTTGTACTGGATCAGAACCGTGTACAACGATGAATAGGTGAGAAGGAATTATGGAGAAATCAGATCAATTTAATGATGGTACAAACATTCGAAACGTATACAACGAGCTTTTTTTGAGATGTATTATTTATTTGAATTAAAATACATAAAATTGATAAACTCAAATAAATGAGTACAGTATCATTATATATAGGCCAGTATTTTACTCATTTAACTCATATATTATATACGAAGTAACAAATGTAGATAATTGATGATATTATTAAGAAGAGAAATAAATTAGAACAAAGCTCGAATCTATACAGCCCTAATTTTGTATAGTAAGGCTTTAAGCTATGATAATCTGTTAACACTAAATCGTAATAATGTATGATATCTTCTAAACCATCTAATACATTATCGAATAAATAAGTTATGTCGAGTACCATTTAAAGTTTGTTCTGTTTAAAAAACAATATATGAGATTGAATAAGTAAGGAAGTTTTTATACCACAAAGTTTAATCAAAATAGATTATCACTTAAGATATGTAATATCCTCACCAACACACGAGAGATAACACTACACACAACCGCCTCTCACCATATATAGCTAGTTATATTAACGAGCCGGTTACTCATTGCAGTTACGCTTTTCCGCTGATATAACATATGTAGGAAATCAGGGAATGACTCACCGTTAGCAGTGAATGATCCTCTTCATGGGTGATCATGACAAGGAAGAGACAATAGAGTTATTGAAGGAGACAAGCTAACGGCTTATGCAAAATTACCATAAAGTCATATCACATTTATCACTTTTTTATTTAGTGAATTAAAATTAGTAAATATTATATTTACTTTTATAAGTGGTTCTTAATTTGTGAAGAGAATTCAAATTATCTTGGCAAAGCACGATCGATAGATTTAGTGTAGTGTATATATATAGATGCATACGTGTAATTTGCTATTGCACTATGTAAAGGATTAAAATTTGATTCTTTGCGATTTAAAAAATTGAAGGAATTCAGAAAGCAGTGGTCTAGTCAGGATGTGATGACTAAATATTCTAGTACGACACATGAGTAGAGCTAGATGACGCAAGTATAATGATAGGCAATAATTTAAAGGAGTATCTAACTTTGAGTCATGACATGCCCTAACATGAGCAGCAGGGTCATGTAGTAAATGAACGCTTCGATCGCAAAAGTGTGTGAGCGCTCGAACTCAAAATCTTCAGATCAATACAATTAAGCGGCAGCAAGGTAGCAACACACATTAACTAACTATAAAATACACGGTGGACGACACGAAGCAACATGATTATAAATATAAGTTAATACAGAGTGGTAGAAATGACATCATTTTTTCAAAAAAAAAATTGTAAGCTTTTAATGTAAAGTAATATCGTTTTGTGTACCTTTGTAAGCTCTATATCCATCGTCAAAATTATACGTTAAAATTATTTGAAAATAGTTCTTGCATCGATTAATTTATACATGCCTTAACACGTACGTAGATTAATTATAACCGTTCACACGATAGTTGAAGCTAAGAATAAAATGAAATATAGATTATATTGAATTCGTAGAAAGAAGCTTTAAATTATTAGTGCAAGCAGCATAGTAGTGAGTATAGGTGCCTACTTGATCATTATAAGCCACTTAAGATAGTCTAGGTAGTGATATAGATTACCTTCGATACTTGTATTTAAAATGAAGGCACATGGGTTCATGAGTAAATCATATGAACTAATGAACTAAGAAGTATTGGTAGCTAAGGATAAGCCTCTACTAGTTCAGCCAGTACTGGAGTATCGATAAGATGGGAGGGAGAATAAATAACTAATATAACGTATCAATATTAGAGCATTTGAAGAAATAATGAAGTGTCGAAGTATAACCTAAAACATAAATTTAATTAATGAATTCGGAATAAATGAAATTTTGTTCTCGCAAGCAATAATCATGTATACCAGGATAGATAATTACTCCGTCAAATATAGAACGAGTTAGAAGCCCTAGCTAGCTAGAAATCCCTATTAAACCCAATAGTATACATAAGAATGACTTACGTCGAACATGCTATTAGGGATTTATGTGTTTATTAATTAAACATGGTAACACATAAGAAGTTGTTGTATACGGACCTGATTAATCTTTTAGGTTCAAATTGAGCACCGAGTAAGTAAAATTTGAATTTAGTGTAATTAAAACAAGAGTAATAAAACTACTGGGCCAAGCAACACAACACATACATTACATCTACAATTATTATTATAATAATAATTACATGTAATAATCTAAAACAACTAAAACAGTCATGTAATGCTATCTATGCATTTGTGCATGCAAATAGAAATCTATCGCCACAAAATTTCGCAACAATAAGGTCCATTGTTGATGATACTCAACATTATCGTTTAGAATACAAAAAACTAATAATCCTTAAAAGAGAAAAACATTGAAACAAATAAAATCTATAGAAGAGTGATGATGAAATATCAGAAATTCAAGTATAAGTCTACGGAGACTTGTACATTATCAACCAAATCAAAGGAAATTCTCAACATGCAATGCTAGCACAATGACCAAAGTTTTTAAATTATGTACTCGTACAAGGCCTCTCTACATTTAGATTAGCCGCGTGAATATCAGTAATTCGTTACTAAATAATTACATGATTTAGATCGAAGCAGAGTGCACAATTATGCGTAACATAGAATAAACCAACACATCACATAATATTGTTGTAATTTTTGAGATGAAGAGATGGGGTTTTGAGCAGTGGCTATCAGTCACAGGACGTTTTAATCCAAATATATAACTGTATGATTTAATCTCGTGGGAAATTGTCGTAATTAAATTATTTTCCTTATATCTATTCAACATATCAAGGACTGTTGGGTATCTAGAATGAATTATTGCAAAAGCTTCATTAATTTGTTGTTTATGATCCTCTAAATATATAATAAAAAGGCATGTGCTAACAAATGTTATTGTCACTGGCAAGCTCCAGTGACATAACAAAGGTTCTTCCGGCTCAGTTGCCTCCTCATTAATCTATCAATGTCAAAGTCGTTTAAGATGTCTCTCAATAAACAGTTAGTGTGGAGGTAGTTGTGTGCGCTATGTAAATCTTAATTGGTCGAATATAAAGATCCGATCGTTTAACAATCAATGACAAAATATTAAGTGGACTAACAAAGTATTTATAACACCAACACAAATTACATAATTTATCAATTGATGCGATGGAGCTAAAGATCTCTGGCTATAATAATTTGAACATAAGTGAAAGGGTTTTGAGATTTAAATAACTAGAAAAAAAATTTATAAATGTGCCCGCAAATTCAAAACTGCAAATGGAACAAATATAGAGAATCTATTGATGAATCTGGTTGGTAGGTATAGACCGTCGAGTTATTCTCCAACCCTAAAAGGACGAGGAGGTAGGGAGAAACAGAATCTAATCCAAAAAAAAGTTGATTGTATTAGGAGTAGTTAGACCTAGTTCTTAATTGGACTGAATTGAAGTGCGAATTAAACTTAATTTAATTGAACTAATTGCCTCAACCCTGTAACAAAGGTACGGGGATAGTTCATAGAGAACTCGAATCTAGCTAATGCCAAAAAATCATATTGGTAGTAGGAGAAGTAATAAGAGATCATTTTTGGGAACGAATTGAACTTACTAATTGAACTAATAACCTGAACGAACTAACTGAGATTAAATATTTAGAGAGAAAGATAAAATAGTGTATACTGACTAAACTAACTTATGTACATGAAAATAAGTCCAAAGAAATAGGCGAGTCGTTATCTGCAATTAGAGACATGGTGATTAATCACAGACTAAACATCAGACTGTTAAGGTGAAAAGCGGCTGCTATGTCTCGCTATTATACAGTCTTTTATATTTTTGGGAGGTGAGATAAGAAACTTCATTTGTGGACCACCAATGACTAAATATTGCCATGTGCATCGTTTTTTATTGATTAATGCACAAGCGAGATACTGTACTCGTCACGTAGTTCTAAGATCAATGAATGTATTGAGGATAAGATAAGAAAGATTGTAGCTTAGATATCTAGACATATTAATATGAAGAGTAAATTTTATTAATTGCTTTTTTTAATTAATTACAAGATTATTTTTGATGCTAATTAACTTTCTCATAACCTAAGTAGTGTAAATAAAATATGAATGTAAGAAAAAAGATGAATACAGGTTATAACCCATCTAACGCTTTAGCTATCGAGTATTACCGTTAAAATCTTTAGATATGGAACATATATGAACCGCTTAGGAGTAAGATAAACAGTATCCTACTTGAATTGTTTGAGTTCGAAAAAAACTTGGAAAAAAAAGAGAGCAATAAAGATTAAAATTTACAATCAAGTAATTACAAGAAGTTACATTAAAGTTGTAATATGCTATTGGTTAAGATCTATATCAACTATGTGTGAGCTTAACTT
>SNQN01000963.1:84448-102694 GCA_008642245.1 Bassia scoparia
GTGGTTGTGTTTGAGGGAGGGAGAACGAAGAAATGCGCAGATTTTCGAGCAAAGTATAGGGAGAAATGGGGTGAAAATAGTGAAAAAGAAGATTAGCAAAAAGATGAGTCACGTGTTCCAGCACATGACTCATTGGCAGAAATTGTCGAGTCAACGGGGCAATGGCATGGTCACAAAGTTTGGCGTTTTAAATGGTATTTATGGACAATTTTTTGAAAAATGACAGTTTCTCGCAAATAGTGGCCTTTTATGACATTTATGACAAATTTTCCTTAATCCAATGAAATTTCCATATAGTAGCGACGTTAGGAAATTATGAATTACATGTATGTCCCACTTTCTTCTATCTAATAATGAAATAATTATTGTTCATTTGAACAACTTTGCTCATGTGCATGCTTCGTTTATGAGCATTTATGCCAAGCAGTATCAAACTAAACTTGAAGTTGTAGATTATGTAGCCTCGATCATTATCTTAAGTTTTGGTCGAGAAGGTTATTTAACATGGTAACAGATCAACGTGATATTTAAGTCACGGAGTTTGAATCTCTCATCTCTCTCCTTTAAGATGTGAATTAATGCCTCGTCAGATTGTTCTTAAATTGTTGATGTTTGTAAAGTTCTCTCTCTAGGCCAATAGATAAAGACTCGCTCATCAACTACTTAAATGGTTCATTATGATCAAGATTAGACATGGTATCTTTCGCTCAGAATTGAAAGAGATACATAGTTTCGTACAAATGTAAGATTATATACTATAATTTTAAGTGAACTCAAATTAATTGACACGTCCAAAACTTTTAAGTTTCTATTTGGAGTGTGAATAGATGCGTCGATTTCTAACATGATGTAAATAAATTGATCTCTAGCAGTCTAGCCACAGTGTAATATTTGCTTCAATACTTAATCAACTAAACCTGGCCAGTTGACTTAGTTTAAGACATTTCACTCGAATTAGCTTACTCCTTTTAAAAGCAACGAACTAACACAATCAGTTTCAATTTAACCTAACCCAGTCGAATTAAAGAATTTTTACTAGGAGCTCAACTAAATTTTTTCGTGGACCCTTCTAAATATTCTGTTTATATTTGATGTAATGTTTTCTTCTTTCTGTTTTTTTGGTGCGAAAGAACGAAAAGCACGGAATACATTTTACAACGGAGGAGGGTCCGTTGTTCTTTTTAATTGAGTTATATTGGTATCGGTTGGTCCAATAATGTGGTCCACCATGTGTCTATTAAAGGAGAAAGTTAAAATCCTTCAAGCTGCATAACTGACAAAATAAACAAACTGTCAACTTAATTGATTTTTTGTACAACTTGTTTTCATGAATTGGAGAAATAACCCATTAAAGTCTAAGTGGGTTCGATTTCAAATTCATTAACAACTAAGAAAACTCGCTTAGTTATTATATACTCGAAATTTTAGCTCAATCTTTCGATGTGAGACTACTACTGTCACACTTGAACACTTCAACGTAGATTAATATAGTCAGTAGAGTAGTTAATTATTAGTAGTGATTGTGAAGAGCTGAAACCCTCCTCATTCTTATCATTTTTATGAAGAAATGCCATGCATTCTTGCTTCAACAAATGATCCTCCAAGGCGATAACAGCAAAGGGCAGTAATGGGACGAAATTTGATCATGACGCGTATCCAGGCCCAACGGCTTGACAGGCGCGATTGGGGCGCTGGCCGCGGCCAGGGCCTCGCGGATTCAGGGCCTATCCAAATACGAGACACATATATAATTAGTATCAGAATAATATACTAAAAACAAGAGATGGTTGAGTTGCGCTAATGGCGGGCTAGCTTTGGAACCAAAGCACCGGGTTTGAATCCCTATAAAGTGTTTTTTACGCCGTGCATGGGTCTTTTCCTTCCTTTTTTCCCTATTATCTTTTATTCAAGCCAACAAATTCTTCATTTCTTCTTATTATCTATTCAAAAGCTTTTCATCTTCCTTCTCTGTTCCTCTCAGATCTAAAACCCTCCCTTAATTCATCTTCCCTTTCCAATCTAATCTTCTATTATTTGTTCCGTTACTCTTTGAAATTTAATCTTAATATTTTTTTAATAAAAAAGTATATTTAGATTCAAGGGCCTCGTAATAAAAATTGAACAAAGCCTCCCAAAAATCTCATGCCGACGGTTGCGCGTCAACTATCATTCGCCACACACAACTCAAAGCATAATAATATTCCATGTAAAAGAAGTAATAAGTTTTGCATGCCTTTCATTGTAAACAGGTTGCACAGTCCAAAAATCCTGATGATTCTTATAGTGTGTTGTTCAAATTTGTTCTCTTGTTCAATAGCTTTATGTAGCTGTCTGTGTGAGAAAGATGGAATCAGCTAGAGATGTATGTAGGTCCGAGATGGTTTTTGTACACAGGAGTAATGGGAATGAGGTGAACTAAGCTGTTATTTTTTGTTTATAGTTAACACAGTGTCAACAGCTCATTATAAACGTCATACTCATAACATAATAATCTTTTAAACAGAATTAAGTATTGAGAAGTAACTAATGAGTTAGTGTTCATATCAACAACAGAGTGACAGATATTTCAGGTGGTTTTAGAGCTTCTCTTCCGTTCTCAAGAAATTCTGGGATCGATTTTCATCTCTGCCCCCGTGACTCTCTAAACACCAAAAATTGTTCATATCAATTGATGCATTTTACGGATTTAGGGTAGGAAGATTTGTTTCGAATTTACCGATGACCAAATAAAAACATAGACCGAAGTATTGATGAATTGATATATAACTGTTAGATAGATGATTATTGTAAGTAATTTTTACTAATCAAGGATAATAATCCATGGAAAATGATTTATATTCATCCTAAAACATTTTTCCAATAATCCTCTCCAATGACTATTACTATTGTTCATGTGAGGCAGTGTGAAAATGATTTGAGGATTGCGAAAATCACCATCCGTAATGTAATACTTCGTATATAATATAATCCATACATCTAGTTAGGATTTTGAAAGTTTAATTAGCTCTCCCATGTTTATGATTTATAGATGAAAGCTTCATGTAATTATTAGAGTAATTGACAACTAGTAGTCATTCTCATCATCAATTTACCCGAAATAAAAATTTATGTTATAATTGAAAAACAAACAAAATCCTAGTGTCACAATCTCTTAAGAAAACAAAAGAAGAATGAGACAATCTTTTTTATAACGATATGCATGTTTCTCTGCTTAATCACCTAATATTAATTAGTACAATAATTAGCTCATGTGTCATGCATTAATAGTCCATATTCATTAATTTATACTTGCATCCTTTAATATTCTTCTTTTTCCTTTTTTTTTTGTAGAGATAATAATTATTATTCTTTCTAATCTTCTTATTTAGTTTCCTTTTTATTTATTGGATGCTTAGAGTATCAAGCACAACATTGAAAGCATATATTAAGATTGATTATTACAATAATTAGCTAGGATGTTTCGTTGCGAAAGACACCACAGAGATTTTTCTATTTGATTAAATTAGCTGTCATTGTTTTAATTTTTATGAATTAACCAAATAAATTTAAAGCTAAGTATATTAGTATAGTATGATATATACCATTATTTAGTTAATTAGATGACAAAGTGGAAACAAAAGGATTCTATTTTTTCCATTTAGTATAAATTAAGCTAATTTTGGCAAGATTGATTTTTTATTTATTTATTTATTTATTTATCGTTAATGCAAAGCCGGCGGCAAATTTCATTCAATTAAAATTTACGAGGAGAGCAAGATTAATAAAATTTAGGACAAAGTAGTTAGGATATATCGGATTGGCGCAATAAATTATTGGCATCAGGATATATAAGTGATCTCTTTCAATTAATATAGTAACTTTTTTTATCAATATAACTGACCCTTTTTTTTATTTTTTTTTTTATACCAAGCACTATATTGATCGCAAAGTGAAATGGTGTCATACATATTGATTAATGGAGGTCACTTTAATGCAACAATAATAATTGTGCCATCTGATGCAGTACAAATATACAATGATACCTTTCCTGATATATTTAATAATCAAGTTTTTTTTATACTAAGATAATCTGAAATCTTTCTCATCTTCTATTCTATCAAGGTACATTATCATCAATATATATTGCGAGATGGCTAAATTTAATAAACCCCCAAAAGGTGGCTATGTATAAACGGTTATAACAAAACGGATACTTTATTTTTATATACGTTCCTATCAAGTATATGTTAAAATTCTATTGATGAAGACAAGTATTGTAATTGTTCATTTATTTATTCCCGATGATTTAATCGATTCATAGCAAGCTCATCGTCTAAATTATTCCAGTTCAAATTTTAGAATTACTTACGAGAAATGATATTCTTTCGAAAAAAGAATTTTCACACAAAAATAAATAAGAAAATTTTTTTAATTAATTAACGTTATTTTCCCGTTTATGTTTTTTGAGAAACTACAAAGGGTTAGATAAAAAAAGTTGGAAAAAATGGGAATGAGTAGAAAGATGTATTGAAGGGAAGAGTGAACGACCATTTACGTCCGTATGATATTTAAGAATAATGTGACGGAATTTAATTTGTGGCCTAATTAGCTTAACTCAATAAGCGCAATTTATATTAGCTCCATACAGGCCTAAATGAAAATGCTTTTTCCATTAAACAACAGAAATTTAATTTCTTTTTCCCAACTTCGTTCTCAAAAACAAACTTATAAATTGATATGAACAAAATAAATAATTCTAAATGTTTATGTATTTTGACTTTTGATTGAGGAGCAAAAGAAAAAGCCAAAATAAGCTTCAAAGGTGCTTTCAATTTGAAAGATTAAACGAGTTGTGTTAACTCTTATAATCAATCATCTCTGCTAGTAATATACACAAGTATAAAGGACTATCTATTCCTTTTGGTTAGTTCTTTCACATTTATGTAGTACTCCCTCCGTTACATAATATATACTTGCAACAGTTTTCCACAAAAATCGTGCTTTGTTACACCCAATACTTGAATTGAAATTAAATTTCTTCTCCCTTTGTACCAGTATCATTTATTAATCCGATTCAAAATTTGGCACTGGGCACATAATTTTTTAAATCTTAATTATTGAGATGAACTAAACGTTTTATTCTTTGGCAGAAGACGCAGACAATTTACAAACTTACGGAGTATGAATCATTTTTCGAACAAGATTCAACTAGGACGAAAATAAACATTGGACGAAGTTGAAATAGCTATGAATCGTACGCCATCGAACGACTATCAAGAGATTGTAGATCTCATTCTCATGAGTCATGAATGATATGAATTGAACTTCAAAGAGGATGAAGGAGGAAACCAAATAAATTAATTAAGCAATAACCTTTAACCAAACACATATCAAACAGTAAAAATTCATATACTTTAATGATATTACAACAAACTTTAAAGCTAAAAAACCAAATCTCTTTATCTCTAATGTACATTTACTATCAAAATTACAAAACTATATATAATATGATACGTACCTTTGATTTATTACATAATAGATGGAATCTATAATTAATATGTTACATCTTTTCTGTTATTAATAAATAGTCCTCTGTAAAAATTATGATGTCATCTAACGGAGACGGTCACCATAAGAGTAACAATAGATGAATAACCGGGTGAGGCTTATTGTTTATTCCTTCAGTTCTTGAATAACCAAATTTTATATAATTTGGAACCCCTATTGATATGTGGACCATGATTTATAGGAGTATTGAGATATTTAATAATTAACATAAGTTAATGTATTAATTATTAGAGTGGTACGGTTTAGAACAATATTAACAATACTTCTCATGACCTTACCTGGTAGTTAGACACTATATAATAATGAGCAGTTTCATCGTAACAAATTACTGCATATTCAATAGGTTCCCACCAGGCACCGACAAAGTTCTCAGCTCCGGCCTAGTCTGGCCTAGTGCATTTCGGCGCTGGGGCCGTGACACGGCCCGGAGACCCGGACTACTGCTCGTATCCTACATGGCAAATTTCCCTCGCTATGAGTAGCCCGACGGACGAGCGCCAGGTGGGTCCGGACCCTGGACAGTCAGGGCCCGGCTGCCAGGCCGTCGTGGCCGACTGCACTCCGGATGGAGCATCTGCAGCAACTTTAATCCTTGGTAGAATCTTCATTAAAATCAGCCGGACCTATCACCACCACAGCAGCGATTGTTGTACGCTTTTTGTTGTGGTGGAATCTTTCTTAAGGGCCCTAAGAAAAAGAGAGGCAAACTCGTTCTTGTGACCTAATGTTTAAGAGACATAGGAACGTTGAGTGGTATGTATGTGGATGATGATAGATGATGATTATGAGAAGGAGGATTCATGAAGTGAGAATTTGGTTTGGTTGTGATTTGTTTCCTTTTTTAAGGGTTTTGTGAATAATAAGGAGTTTGAAGAAAGTGGATCGAGAAAAGATCTTTGAGAGACAAAAAGAAGGAAGAATTTGAGAAAAATCATTATTGGATGTTTGTTGCGTTTTATCCTGACAACAAAAGGGTCCTCTTGTCAGAGACATAAAGGGGATTTAACTCTACCTAATCTGAACAATCTGTACTTAATATATCCGCAATTAACTAGACCCTTGAGGCGCGGGCCTGACCCTATTTTTTAAAAAAATAAAAAAAATTAATTTATTCGAATGATCAATTTGGATCATGTAGTCGTTTCTGAATTGATCGTATTAATTTTAACGAAAGTGACTAAATGAATTTTAAAACGGGGTAAGGAGAGAGGACCAATAATTTTGGTTGGATGGGGTGGAGACAAACACATGTGAAGAGAAATGAGAGGAAGAAAAAAACGTTAATGAAGATGAGAAATGGGCGGTTGTTAGTTAGAAAAAGATTGGGGGAAGGAGAAAGGAGCCAAGCAAGCAAGCAAGCTTACTTAGCTTGAGAATCAATTCAGCTACTTTACAAAATAAATTAAAAACATATATTCAATGTGCTAGCCAAATGTATATTGTTTTAGTTTTAGGGTCAAAGGACACATTTATGAGGTGAGAAATTTTGAACCTAATGTGAAGAAAGTATTTGTAATCTAGTATGTATTGCTTCATTGGTGTGGAGTCCATATACATGCACATCAATAATAGTGACCTATTCAAAAGGGTTTTTAGTTTGATCAATTTATCATAATCACGAAAAGTATAGTCATGTTCGGTTTTAACTGTAACTGTTATAATTATAATTACTAAAATAGGAGATATATATTTAAACAGGTGCGTCTACAATGTATATGCTGGACCAGCCTATACTRTTAATTAAGATTTTCAGGCATTGAAATAACCTGAAGTACRTCATAATCGCCTCACTCATTTGAATGACTACTACTTCATAGTTCTTACGAGTGTTTAACATATTAACCGAGCAACATTTTCGACTAGAAYTATACCTTTAATGTGCGACTCCTAATGTACAAATATAAYTACGTCGATGTTTCAACCTCTATTCATTTGTCCCTTTTATCCCCATTGAAAACTAGATGTAATGTAAGTGATATCAATTCTCCATTTAAAACAGAAAATATAAGAAAGAGAGAGATAATCATAATAATATAATAATAAGTTAAAGAAGTGTATGTAATGTTTTTGAAAAATTGTGGTTGATACTTAGCATAAAAGTTGAGAGCTTGAAAAAATGAAAACGAGGGCTTAAATTAGAAGAAGGAGAAAAGAAAAGTGAGTTAGAGTGGGCCAAAGAAGGGCCAACTACCATATGATTGCACATGGTTCCTATACCCACTTGGACTAACAAGTGGGCCCCCAGTTTTGCTACCCAAAATTTGTCCCATCACTATTCTTTCTTAGTACTTTACCCATTTATTTTCCTCTCTCTTTTTTTTTAAAAAAAAATAATAAAAATAAAAATAAAAATAAATAATCTTTGTCGTCTTTAGCAATGGGGTCTTCAATGCCACCATGTATGATGTATCCATATCTATGATATTGGACTATTGGATTGTGTAATTTTAATTTTCAACTTCGACTATCGGTTTAAACTTCTGGTTTGAATGTTATTTGTGAACTTATGATGGGACCTGTCATCTCATCACGTACTACTACTACTCTTTTATGATATTATGTGATTTTATATTAAAATTTGACTTCAATCTTTAACTATCGATTTAAACTTCTGATTTGAATGTTAGTTGTGATGGGACTGTCATCTCATCACATACTATTCTTATAGGTGAAACCGTTATTATAAGTGTTTTTAGATCATCAATTCTTCGTATATCTGTGTAATTTTATCGAGCGAATATATAAAATTCAATTTGGATTTCATATGTCAAATCGTTGGAGGGAGTATCATATTGAATTTCTGGTTTGACTGATTTATATTATTGTAAGAATCAATATGATAAAAAGATCATGGATTCAAACTATTAACGGACCATCTCAATCAAAAGTTGAAATTGATGGTTGAGGCTTAGAAATATGTTATATTTATATCACCCTCCCTAGCTCACATACATGAAAGGTCATTTGGGCTTGAAATGTGGACGCAACATGTGGCCTATGATACCACATTAATTGACCTTTCCAACCAAAAATCTAAACTGATGGTTGAAGCGCACGAACAGGAACTTTGTAATAAATTAAAGTTTGTAATCTAAACGGTTTGCGAAGATAAAAGTCTGTAGAGAGTATAATAGCCTACAGTAGATAAGTAGCTTGATTGCATTCATACATATAGGACGATGGAATTGAAGCTTGGATTGTTGTATTAATGGTGGTGATAGAATTGAAGCTACAATAGATTGTAAAATGAATATCACATGGCGAGGGTTAGCCATCTTTTTTGGATTTTTATTAAATTGTTCATTTCCTGTAGAAATGATTGGTTGTGGGGACTTTTTTTTTTTTTTTATTACCAATTTGGTTACAATTTCAACTCGATTTACAATACATTATGTGGAAAAATTATGATCGTTGAAATAAATTTTATATGGTAAAAAAATCCACTTGTTATGTACTACGAGTAGCTTTTTTGGAGATTGATTATTATATTTGAATTAATAATAATATTTTTATAAACTCAATAAATGTTGTACCATTTTATCATTATATATACGAGCCAGTATGTATTACTCATTTACTCATATTATATACGAAGTATCAAATCGTATATATATTGATGAATTATTATTTAAGAAGAGAAATAATTAGAAACAAAGTCGAATTAATAGCAGCCCTAATTGTATATTATAAGGCTTTAAGCTATGATAATCTTGTAAACACTATATTCTAATTATGTATGATTATCTTCTAAATCTACATTTTACATTATCGAATTCAATTAAGTAAGTACGAGTACCATTTAAAGTTTTGTTCTGTTTTAAAAAACAGTATATGAGAAATTGTAATTAAGTTAAGGCAAAGTTTTTATACAAGTTTATGCATGCTGTAATCATCGAGGCTCAAACTCGAGATATCTCTTATAATAACATTAAGCTACTTACTACTTGAGTATTAATCGGCTTTTGTCGGCTTGATATAATAGTAGAGAATCTAGGAATCTCTCAACGTTGCATGAATTGGACCTCTTTCCATGTGGTGGGATGATAGCAAGGAAATAGACATTAGATTATTGAAGGAACAAGGCTAACGACAAGCATTACGTGCTAAAGATTACTAAAGTAGGTCACATCATTGAGACACTTATATCACAGGGTTTTTTTAGTTTATGTTGAAAATCATTAAATAGATATTTAAATGATATGTTTGGGATATATTGGTTTCTTTAATAGAGTGTGGGTTCTTTAAGTGTATGTTTGAGGAGAAGATAGATCTCAAATGTACTTTTTGGCTGAATAATGCCTTCGCACGATGAGATAGGATGTTGATTGTATATTGATATATTATATATAGCGTGGTAATTTTGCTATTTGGACTATTCAAAAGAGGACATTGAAAATTTTGATCTTTGGCGATTTAAAATAGATGTTATGAATGGGTGATGTTGTGGCAGGAAGAGCATTGTTAGGGAGTGGAGGTAGGCATGATTTCATGGGACGAAGATTAACGTAGATGTAAAGATATGTCCAAGATTTAGATTTAGCGGCGAAGATACTCACTTTTGTAGCATAGACATGACCTCATATGACATGAGCATAGAAGGGTCAGGTAGTAGAATTGTGAAGCTTCCGGATCGGAGGGCTGTGAAACAGCTCGGAACTACAACAACTCAGATGCAAAGCAAGTGTAGGCATGCATGCAAACAATGAGCAACACCAACTTAACCAAACTTAACATACACGTGGGTATCGGACAGGAAGCACTGATTTACATATTATAGTAGAGATAGTCAATGTGATAGAAATGATGAACTGCATTTTTTTAACTAGAAAAGAAAAATTGTAAGGCTTTTTAACATGTAGAATTAGTAATTCGGTTGTTGTGCTTACTTTTGTTAGCTCTACTATATTTCCATGTTGTCACAATCTTTACTTTATAATTATTTGAAAAGTAGTCTGGCAATCGATGAATCTACAAGCCTTACACAGAGTACGTGTTATATTAGTATTTGTATTCGGACCTACCTTACACGTGTGTATGAAGCTAAGAATACAGGAGAATATCTATGAATAATCATAGTAGAATGTCGAGAGAAGCTTAAGTTGATTAGTTGCAAGCTGCATGAGTGGTGAGATAGTATGGTGGCCTATGAGCTTGTTGATCAATATTAGTACACAAGGTAGTCTTAGTAGTTTACTAATACTGTTTTATATTACTTGTTCTTGTTAGTAAATAGACGGCACATGTGTGTTCAGGAGTGAAATATCGTAACAAATAAGCTAAGAATTGTGTAGCTAAGCGTAGGCTCTTACGTTCGAGAGTGGCGTGCTATTATAAATTAATTACGTGAATCATATATACATTTAGAAATGAATGCTGTCTAGTATACTATCTAAAACCAATTTTATTTAATGAATTGCGGGAATATAAGATGAAATTTTGTTCTCGGCAATGCAGATTAATAGTTTAATATAGATATGTTGATCGTATCGCGTCGAAATATAGAACTGTGAAACCCTGTAGCTAAGCTAGTAATTTTGTAAACCCTGTGAATATGATTACTGAAGATTGGACTTATTCGACATGCTACTAGGGTTTTTTGTTATTAATTAAAACATGTAATACCATAGCAATGGATGGTGTTGTACTATTGTAATAGTTCTTTGTAGGTGATTATATTGACAAGAGTATCAGTTTCGAATTTATTTAGGTTTAAAAAAAGGTAATAAAAACTCATGTTGGCAAACACGAACATACATTACAATAACTACAGATTAATTATTAATGAATAGATATTATTCCATGTATATATAGTCTAAAGACGAACTAAACAAGTCATGTCAATCTATCTATCATCTTGTGCATGCAAATAAATTAGTCGGCAGCAAAATTGTCGACAATAATTTTCCATTTTTGATGATATCCATTATTCGTTTTAGAATTACAAAAAACTAATAATCCTTAAAACAGAGAAAAACATTGAAACAATAATTATAATAAAATATCAGAAAATGTCATARTATACTACGGAGTACTTGTACATTATCAAACCAATTCAAGTAACTCTTAAACATGTCATGCTATGCCGACAATCCAAAGTTTTAATTATGTACTCGTACATGCTTCTCTACATTTTAGATTACGTGATATYAGTTTCGTTCCTAATAATTACATTTGATTATTGGATCGATGGAAGGAGTGTCACAAATWATGCGTATCATAAGTATATAAACAACACATCACATTAATATTGTTGTAATTTTTATGAAGAATGGGTTTTGAGCARTTGCTTCAGTCACACGTTTAATCCAAATATATAACTGTAATTTAAWTCCTCGTGAAATTGTCGTAATTTAATTTATTTTCTTATATTCTATTTCAACATATCTAAGTGTCTTTTGGGTTCGTTAGAAGTTATTATTGCAAAGCTTCATWWAATTTGTTGTTTATGGTAACCTCTAATATATAATCAAAGTGCCATGTGCTAACAAGATTTTTGTCACTCAAGCTCCATGACATATCAAAAGGTTCTCCTAGCTAGTTGCTCCCTCATTATTTATCAATCCAAATCGTTTAATTTGTCTCTCATTTTGTGTATCATTTAATTTTTTTTGTGTGCGTTTAATCTTATTGGTTGATATAAATGTCCGATCTTTTAACAATCAATGACAAAATAATTAAGTGGACAAAAGTTATATTTATAACAACCAATACACAAATTACATAATTTTTATCATTTTATGCGATGGAGCCTAGAAGATTCTCTTGGCTAAATAATTATTGAAGTATGAGGGTTTTGATTTATTAGCTAGAAAAAAATTTATAAATTGCACCGCAATTTCAAACTGCAAATTAAACCAATCTTGTCAAGAGTAATCTAATTTGTGATCTGGTGTAGTTTAGACCGCACTTTGTTCAACCCTAAAGACGAGGGGAGTATAGAGAACCAATCTAATTGCCAAAAAATAGTTGATTGTAATTAGGAGTAGTTAGACTCTATTTCTTTAATTTGGACTGAATTGGAGCTGAATTAAACTTAAATTAATTGAACTAATTGCTCAACCCTAAAGACGAGGAGTAGTATAGAGAACCAATCTAGCTAATTGCCAAAAAAATATAGTTGGTTGTAAGGAGTAGTTAGACTCTATTTTTTTGGACTGAATTGAACTTAACTTAATTGAACTAAATTGAACTGAACCGAACTGAACTGGATTAAATATTTTATGAGAGAAAGATATTAAATTAGGTAGTAACTGAACTTAACTAAACTTATGTATCATGAAAATAAGTCCAAAGAAATAGGGTCTTAGTTGCATAGAGACATGGAGTGATTAATCAGCATGACTAAAATCATACTGTATGAAAACGGCTTGCTATTTGCTATATATCTTTTATAGTTTTTTGTATTAAAACTCTTCAATTTTGGACCAACCATACTACAATTGCACATGTGCATCTGTTTTTATTGAATTAATCAACTCAACTTCTCAGCAAAATCTGATTTGACCAAGAAAAGATTAGCTGATATTGACTTATAAAGATAATTTATTAATTGTTTTTTTAATTAAAACAATTTCATTTTTTGATGCTAATTACTTTTCTCTACACACTACAGAAGTGAAATAAAATATGAAGTGAAAATAATGATGTGATAATACAAGGTATAACCCATTCTAGTTCTATCTATCGATTATTATCCACTTAAAATCTTTTAATGTGGAACATATATGTAGTTATAGTTAACATATTTGTTGAATTGTTTGATTCCCGAAAAAAAACTTAGGAAAAAAAGAGAAAGGCATATACAAATTTACAATCAAGGAATATGATTAAATGGTTGTAATGTTTGTTAAGACATCAATATTGTGTTGACTAAACTATATCCTTTTGAAAAGAAAAAAAAAGTGTAATTCACCAATACCTAATGGTATTGTTGTGCAGTAATTAAGCTAGCTAATTTGAGCTAAGATGAAGACTTGAAATATTCTTTATCATTGAATAGGAAAAAAAACGGTATACTAATTAATTCGTATAAATAATAGGTGTCAACTTTTTATTGATAGAAAATTTCAATAAGAAACCAAAACGGAGTACTTAAGAATTTTCTTGGGAACGCTATAGCGACGATCAGGAGTAAAATATTTAATTGAGATAATCATATGTATTATGTACTTATATAACAAGTAATCTCCGATAATTTTCAAATAATCTACTTTAGCTATATGATAGAATCTCGATATGATCTTTTTGTATTAAAAAAAAATTAAGGTCCATTCCTTACTTTGACATTTATTAAACCTTTGCGATATATCCAAAACACAAATTTGCTATTGTAATATTCACAAGATATAAGTTGTTTAAAAAAATAAAATAAATATACAAAGTACGAAGAATATGGTGTGGAAAAGGGAGTGCACGCTTGCATGTAATTAAACATAATATCTGATAGTTACAACTCATACTTGATCTCAACTTCACAATTTTTTTATTAATTTATTATTATTTTGGTGAAACAACTTCACAAATTGCATCTATAGTCCAAAACAATATCCAATACAACTATATTATGCCTTGTATTATTTGCATGTTCCAAAGCAATATATATGTGTACTATAGGTCGATAGCTAACTAATCATAAAGTATGGTAGTATATAACTATCGACCTCGCTAACGAATACCTATACCAATATATCATTTAATAAGTTTTAAAAATAGTAAATTATTTCAGCTGAAATCATTCATACAAAAAATTACATGTCACTGAAGTAATACTTTAGCATTCATATCAAGATGTTTTGGTTTTTGTTAAATCATATCTAAGTCTCGAGAACGCTCGTTTAATTTGTATAATATATAGCAGTACGTATAAATAATGAAGAACAGCTAGCTCGACATACAGTTGGAGAGACACTTCTCAGCTTAGTGGAATTGTCTCCTTTATTTAATCTGTATTGTCCGTACCAACAATTATAATTGTGATTATATAAGTATCTCTTCTTGTTTTTCCTCCTTTAATTCTTTCTTCTTATTCTTACTTTAATCTTCTATTCCCTTCTTTCCTTCATTTTAGGGGAGGATGACTGGATCATACAACCCATTTAATCATATAATAAGTCAAATTCAAATCTTCCACGTTAATTACATACACTTTACTTTCGACTTTTTTGGTTGTTTCAATCCTCTACTCTCAAATAATTATTTTGACCGATTGATTATTCGGGGATGTGATTGAGATTACACTTAGAGTAGAGAGGACACGCAGGTTATAAAATCTCGATTCGATCCTACGATTCTACGATTTACGATCCAAGGATAAGTTTTCGATTCGATCCTAGTGTACATTAATTTTATAGAAGTCACGTCGATCATACTTGTTTTAACTAATATTAGTATTTGCATCAAAAAAAAAATTAATATAGTAGAATCTTAAACGATTCTAGATCCTACGATTCAAAAACCCGATACATAATGTTATTCAAAAATTACAATTTCAAATCTTTTTCCATATTATCAAATATAATATCAAATTGATCATAACTATATCTAATCATAAGAGAAAATTCATTAACGTCTAATTTCGATTTATTAACTTACAAAACTTGAAATTCCTCTATCTTTGTCCTATGAAGAAAAAAACAATTTATATTGTTATATGTTTTATTGAAATGACTTTTTAGTTATTATATCTTAGCATTATAATTATTGTTTTTTTAATTATTGGTAGAATTTTACGATTCTACAATCCAATTTATCGATCCGATCCTAACAACCTTTTCGATCCAAGGTAGATCTCGATCCTAACAACTATGAGGCCACTAAGATATTCGATCCCCGATGAAACAGTTGGGAAGAATTGGAACCAAACTACCCGAAATCGAGCACCGTATTCAACTGTTCCAAAAAATGAATCGAGCATATATATATATATATATATTAATATATAATAATATATATAATAATATACTATATATAATTATATTGCTAAAAATGTCTTTTAAAAACTAATATATATGCGGCTTAGGTAATGTTCATAATTGACCCGTAAAGAGAATTTAAAAGCGAGAATCGTAGACAAGTCATTGGATTATTGTGGGCATGGTATGCTAGCAATCGAGTGCGACTTTAAATTGTATAAATGAATACGACAATACATTATATAAATCTCATATTAAACCAACTAGAATGCTTTAAGTGGATAAGGTCTCAAGCAATCAAATTCCTTCAGTTTCAGGTCAAGCCTTCGAATCGAAAAAAAAATCCTTGTTGGAGAAACAATACACACCTTATCAAAGGTATCAATGCAAACTCGTACCGAAAAGATTTATTTGTCCACTCATCGAAGGTGGGATGAGTAACTCGAGTTACTATACTAATATACTAACTACTCCGTACCAAACATTGAGGAATCCAACAGTAATAAAACAAAGTGTTATAAATATGTGATATGATAGCAGCTAACAGCCATCAGTATTTAGGGGGTAATAGTTAATAGTTAATAGTGGTATTATACTAATTGAGATTATTTGAGATAATGAGAGGTGTGTTTGGTTGGTCTAATAGCAGTGGTCTAATCTAAATACCCTATTACTCATAGCTGTCAAATTTGATAGACCAATTATTAACCTTTATTGTATCAAAGCCTTA
This sequence comes from Bassia scoparia, assembly GCA_008642245.1. Lineage (NCBI taxonomy): Eukaryota > Viridiplantae > Streptophyta > Magnoliopsida > Caryophyllales > Amaranthaceae > Bassia > Bassia scoparia. The sequence continues at coordinate 100,637 of SNQN01000963.1, forward strand.
TGTTAGAAGTGGACGTGCCCTCCTAGCCCCATGTGCTATGTAGTCTACACAAGTTGGCAAATTTTCTTACTAATACCGACAGTATATATGGGGTCATGCACGACCGTGACTTCATGGCTCTATGACGGTAACAAATGGTGTGTAAAAAATAACGGACTCGTAATTTAACTGCGGTATTTAAGATACACGGTTAGAACATGAACACGATATGATAACGTATGACACGAACCTAGTAACAAACACGAATGACATAATGTACGGTGGCAGGGGTTTAATCAAACGTCATAGTATATGTGTGTCATTCTCTATGAAGATACATTAGTGAAACGACGACGTAGAATGACATGAATTAAACACGAGCGCAACTCATGTCAGACCTTGGACATGGCGGGATATAGGAGCATATCATGTGGCATGCAATTGGAATGACATTATTGCTTGGTATATATGTTATTAGATGAAAAAACACAAGGTATACCTACAAGATAACTTCATGAATCATTTTTTTATGTCTACTAATTAACTAGAGATTAGCTTTGATACATTCGCATTTTTCGACACGAGTTGCACATCTACTTATAAAGGATGTAGTAATCTGACAAGGGCTAGAGTTTCTGCATACAATTGATGAAATTCAAACTCGAAATCTCTCCTTAAGTGATATCAAATGTTATTACTTGAATCAACTCTTATCGATAATTTATGAAAATAAACTAGTGAAAGTGTGGAAATTGAACACCTAGCTTAGCTAGCTAAGAATGGTAATGACAATACCGATCCAAACAGAATTATGGAAAATGGACAAAGAAGACAGACATGCAAAGTTGAGCAAATACAATGTCAACAGCACACGCTTGGCCTGTGAGAGGATTATTCATGGTGTGGGACCCAACCGTCAATGGAAGAACATGGTGGGACCAACCCATGCATGGCATATTGGCATTGCCCAAGTGTGAATCCAATTAGCTACTCTCTCCTCTCTCTCTCTTTCGTTCTTTCTCTCCTCTTCTCTCTCTAATCTCATCTCTTCAAGTTATTAGACTCTTTAACCACACTCATAATTATGCTTAACTATTTAGTAAGCAACATCACATGTCTTTGCATCTTTTTTTAGGACCACTTTTAAGTTCTAGTTGTTGTGTACATGACTCAGCATTAGATTTTTCATTCATAAGTCATAACAATTAATAATCCTCCTATATACTATGTTTAATGTTAAATAAACTTCATTTTATTAAGATCAATAGATCATGCAATGGTAATTGTTAGTTGAGTAATGCTCTAGCTAGTTCAAATTAAAGCATAATCTAATATGTATACTCCCATCTTTCAGCGTTAATTAGTTGTATGTAACAATGTTTTACTCTTAGTAGTGTACGTAGTGGTTAAGTCTGAGGGTTTATTACCTGCAACAAGTCATGAGATCGAAATTTGTCTTCCTATTTGTAATTTGTACTGTCATCGTTTAAGGGGAAATTATTGGTTCATCTCTGTGATGAACCAATATGCACTTATCTCGTGTCATTTTGGTAATTTTTGTGCTTTATTTGTCCTACTCATATGCATGTGATTACTTAAATAAAGTATATTAAATTACAATAATGGCATGAGATAAGTGGTTTTTGGTTCATCTCGGAGATGAACCTGATAGTGCTCTCGTTTAAGTGCTTTTATACGTAGGTATAAATTCATCGATATATGTTTAATTGTTAGTTGCTCCATATAATAATTATGAAATATATATTGGGTGTATATTTACAATTTTACATACATTATAAGTTTTAACATTGGATTATATTTGTAATTTCAAAACATTTTACTTGGGTGGGTTTGCTTTGGTTGGGGTGGATAATTACATATTTAGTGCGTGTCAAATGTTGATTGGAATGTTAATTAGTACTAAATCCACCGTTAACACCATGCCACTAGCTTTTAATTAATTTGCTAATCATAATTAGAGGTTATGATATAACTGACTGTATTAGATTAGTTAGTGTTGAAAACATGATGCAAATTTCCATCAGTCTATCACGGAAAAGAGAGCAACAAGGTTAGTTG
>SNQN01000964.1:9856-37319 GCA_008642245.1 Bassia scoparia
TACATCGACATCTGGTAATAAAAATAACTCTCGTACAGGATTAATTGGAAGATACAATTTATAAGCACTAATTAACGTCACACATATTCATACAAAATCCTTCTATATAGAGCATATAATCCTACAGCATATTCAAATAGTATGCATAAAATGATATAAATAACAGACAGCCTCAATAAGTGTCATTGTCTGAATAATTTGATAAGGCATAGAAACAGAAACCTTATATGGTTGTCACTCACTTTGCAACGGAGGTGGCGCATGGTTAAAGAAACCTTATGGGTGATTCAAAACCCCGTGACAGATGTTGTGTTGAAATATATTATCACTCCAAAAAACGTATTAATACGTAAGTCGGGAGGAGAACATTAGAATATCTACTAACATAGAAGAAAGAACTGAATCCAAAATAGATCAGACATTATTGGAAAATCTAACGAGAGAAGACAAAAAAGAATCCTAAGACAGCTAAATACGATACTTTGAACAATATATTTAATCTCAGAGAAATCGAGGATGCTGTATGAATGCAGACGCACATGTATACTACAATTCACATGAACACAAGGTCATAGCTGCTCTTGATTTAAGACTCTTCGAGGCACACTAGAAACAGAATCATACAGAGCAATATAAGGAGATAATACAGAACAAAGAGGAGACATAAACTCCAAGCAAACCAATCAAAAAAAAACAAACAATCAAGCAAGAACACACCTCAAAACCATAGACCCACCAAGTACGGACTAAAGAGCAACTAAGACATCGATGAAACGAAACGAATCAAGGAAAAAACGAACATCAGCAAAAACCGAAAACAAGTTTCATCCATACGACGGAAAGTCGAGCTGTTTAACACATAAGGCCACTCAAACAGCGACCCGGGGAAAAACAGATTCAGTGACGAAATTAACATAAGTTTTGATATTTCATTACAGCCAGGCCGAGAAAAGCAAAAAATCATACTAAAATTAAGTAAGGCGACTCAATAAGACCAAACTCAAAAAATAGGTAAATAACTATAATACTATAAAAATGAAGATGTTGTGTCGTTCACTATATAAGTGACTAGACCCCGACTCAACGACGGGGAAAAGGGATAAGGGTAGACATAGGGACAGGACATGGAATATTCCGCACTACAGCCAAGTCAAGGAACAAAGCGAAACCAGATATGCAAAAGTTGGCAAAAAAAAAAATCTAAGAAATATTTAATTTAAATGAACAAAAGGTGCACAAGCAGATATAATGCAATAATAACTCACATATAGCAAAAGTAAAAAAGCATAAGAAACAAGTAAACAAAAAAATGCTACGACCCTAAAATGCAAGAAAGGCAGTCGTCGATATAACTTGTGTGGGCAGTTGTTTTGTTCAGGATTCCTTGTCGGCACAGGGACCTTTAATTGAGATATCAACCCGGGCTGGTGTTAGGGGCATACACAACTCGGAGGCGAGGCATAAAACAACGAGGAAATTCACGTTGGATAAGAACTCTTGAAGTCTATACGTGTATATGTTTGATAGATTATGACAGACAAATTGACCTGCGTAAATTATATAACTAACATCCATAACTGACGTACAGCAAAGGTTTACGCTGTGATATCATCATAACACAAAAACGACAGGATAACTATCAAGGTGGTTGCACAAAGCGTTGGAGAAGGAAAAAAATTGCATTTTACATATAGCAAGGCGCCGCGACCTTCACGTATACTTCAATCAAGCCGCTCCTACGATAGGTCGATCCGCCGACGAACTACCCGCCCCAAGATAATCCACTCTCGCCCCCGCGGTTCAACCTCACCCCCTGACACCATCCATAGCATCTCTACAAATAGCAACTCCTTGCAACCTCACCCATGCTACATCACTCTATTATTTTTTTTTTTCTTCACTCACCGACACCTCCTAGGCCACCATATTCTATAATTGTCTTCTGAATAAGAATCGCGAGGCACCGCAGATATTACGCTTGACTGGTGCTGGTGAACCTGTACGCAAACAAAGGACAAACAAACTCTAATTTCCGCCGCGACTTTAAAGTAAATAATAATTGTGTTGCATCGCTATTTGAGGTTATCTGGCACAAACTTACGTTTAGGCCAAACAATTACAGTACGCACTATGTCACATAACACAGGAGCGGGCAAGAGCTGGCATTATATATAAACGTGAATAAGTTAGATAACCCAATGGAGCTAGTAGACCGAAAAATATGGTGAGGACAATGCTTTGAAAACAACAAACTAAAAAAAAGATATAGAAGCGATACCATCGAAAACCTGTTGCTGGAGGCAGTGTTGGTCAGGGTCATATTGAGGTGGCTCTCAGGAGATTTAGGACAGCATCAATAGCATTCGGTGGAGGATCACAGGAACAAAGGAAACATTAAACATAATCAACAACAAACAAAAAATACGCTCCTCAGCCGGACAAGACGACCCAGTCAATTAAAACCGATGGGTTTGCTTAATAGATTATAACGAATACTGTCTACTACGGGACACCGAACCTAATTATAACTAAATCAAAACCGCGCTATTACAAAAATCGTGCAAACAATACAATAACAAACCTCTGGACCAGGCACAACCAAAGATGCAGCACACAGCAAAGTCCTCGTCCAATGAAACCGCGACAGAAAGATCCAATCGCCAGAAACCCCACACCAGCAACAACACTCCTCCGCGACCAATCGGCAGCAAAACATAGAAAACCACACGAAGGGACCGGAAAACAATTGCCCAAAACATCACTAAGATCCGGGGCTGCGGAAGCCAAGTGGTCAGCCCCAAAGAGCCACTGCAACGAGAGGCCCAGGCCAGCAAATGAACGAAACAGCACAGGCAGCGCGAACGACACCGCATAGCCAGCGCGAGCACCACGCAGCGCCCACGGTAACACGCGGCCGGAACGGAAGCAAGAGGTGAGCAGGGAATACCGACCGGTGGCCACCCCCAGTCCGAGCTCGAGAGAGGAATGGGAGCCCAACTCAGCACAGCACGCTCACACTCAGACCACCAACTAAAAAACCACTGCGAAAAGCCTCTGGCGGATGAAGGCGGAAGGCACATCAAGCGCGCGCGGCTTCCCAAAAAGCGAACAATCACAGCGAGCCAAAACCGTGCATGCAAACCGAGCCGGGGTCAGAGTGGCACAATGGCCGAAACAAAAGAAGCTCAAAAGTGTAAGGGCAAAGCAAGAACCGAGGAGGAGCCCACAAACGAAGCCAACAAGCATGAAAGAAGGAGCGAGGGAGGGCGGCAAGCGCCTCTGAAGAGTGCAAAGAGTAAAGCAGCAACGAAAGGGAGTAGGAGTAAACCACCCCACTCAGCGCGTCCGAACACGAAATCAAAGGCACCGAGGTCTACATCACAAAACACAAAATGTAAGCCACCCAAAACAGAGGTAGAAACCGCAGACAACCTCTATGACACAGGCCGGCGCGCAAGAACGCAGCAGGTGAGTTTCAACCGCTGTGCAACAGGGGCGAGCGCAGAACTGGCCCGTTCCAAAAAGCATGCGAAAAAGCAGAGCTGCACAGAGCCATGACGACTGGAGTTGATCGCCCGGAAGCAGCTTTCACCTCACCGCCAAGCGGGAACTGGACACCGTACGCGCAATAAAAGCTTATAGCGGGGAAGTCACATTGAAGTAACAAAAATGAGAAACAGACATAGGGAGGAAGGGTGGGGTCCCAGATAGGCTGAGCAACGAGAATGTCAGACTTTACCTTTAGATGGTGGTGGGAAAAGAGAACCGCTGCGCGGCCAAAGAGTACAACACAAAATTGGGGCATATTCCGACAGTAATCAACTCCACAACCATGGAAGCACACGACCTCTCACACGACCAAGCATGGCAGGGACCAGCTGTAGTCGATCACACCATGTGTGAAGCTCCCAAGGAGTGACAAGGTCAAGGAGGGCCCGACAACAAACAGCCTCCCGACACCTGCAAACGTCCGAAAACATGACCGTAAGAGGTGGATTCAATGACCCACAAAAATAGATGGGCCGTGTTAGCCGGAATATAGGAGGCAAGAAGCGCAGAACCCACGAAAGCGAGCACAAGCCACACCGCAAGTGCCAAGAGTCACACCCAAGACAAACATGCAAGTCCACCCAGAGAAGAGTAACGAAGAATAATGAGACGTCATCCGGGCAAGAACCAAGCTCAACGGACGCAGGTAGAACACGCATTCCAAACACACTCGTGAACCACACTAACCGAGAAGAACACGCACGAGCCACCGGCGGGAGACACCGGGGGAGGGCCCTGGTCAAACCACACAAACGAAGGCGGCGATGGACGCAGTCGTCCTCTTTGCTCTCCTGGGTATCGACGGTCCCGCTGCCCACTCCGGCAGAATATACCACAAATACGACACAGATTGATGCTTGCATTGCAACCCGCCCCACGGAGCAGGCGAACCGCACAGTTATTCGCCCGAAGATTTACTATAATACGGATAGGCACAACTTGTATCCAGGACGGGTTAGCTGAAGAAGAAAAAATCTTTGTTTGATATCGCGCAGCACAAACCGATCCGTGATTCAGCAGGTCGATTGAAGGTTCTTGGATCATGGAAAATCTGTAGAAGAAGAAAGAGGGATAATGGCGCATGAACACCGTGTCAGTTGATCGTCGGCGCCTCCAAAGACCAAAACGACCAAAAAACACCAATGCGAGCTCATACTTCACTTACAAAGGGAAGGACTCCTCGGGGAGGTGACTGCACTGAATCCAGAAGTCCAATCACCGGTAAAGAAATGGGATAAACCTCGCGGTCGACTTACAACCACAACCCCTCTGCAACACTGCATCAAACCATCAAGATTATGATTGGCGAACAGTGAACAAAACCCGTCCAGATTCAACCAAAAGCGAAAGTGCGGCCATTCAAACTCTGTCGAATGCGCAAACGAACCCATTGTGTATGTTAGGTGTAAAACCAGGCTCAAAACATCAACAGAGGTAATCAGTACCGAACATAGAAAAATATCCATATGAGAGGCATCAAAAGACACAAAGGAAGCCAATAGCAGCGACAAACACCAAGGAACACCCGGGAAGATTTTAAGGAGATCCGTGGTGAGGCAAGAAAGTGGCCAGAATGCAGACAGGCCAGAGAGGGAGAGGCGCAGAACGCAGAAAAAACAGGTGCTCGAGGACGTGTGCGTGTTCGGGTCAAGGGAGTTAGGAGACTATACGTGAAGTTTCTGAAGTCAAAAGGCACACGAAGGATGAAGTGGGAAGTGGATGAGATTGAAGCGAATAGAAGATGCATTCAGGGAAAGAAGGAGAAACAGCAAGAAGGTGAAACGCAAGCTGAGGGAAGAGAGACAGAAGAAGAAATATGCGAGAGTCACGGACACACCGCACCATGGGCCATAAAACGTAGGAGACGTAGAGGGAAGCGAGGTTCGTAAAGAAAGCGCAAAAGAGAGCGTGCAAGATACGGACACGCCAGGACAGACGAAACACGAGAGACAGCTGCGAAGGTGAATCCAACGGTCAGGAGCGAGCAGCCAAGGACCGAGCGGGGCGGGCTGCATGGCTAAGATTGCGCCAGCGCCCAAATGGATGGCCCGCGGCGAGAGCATGAGAAAAGCTCGGTGTCGAAAAGACACCCGGGGAGGCGCGACACAAAAGAAACCCAGTAGGGGGCGACAACGAGACACACACAGGAGGAAGCCACAAGGAGAAATACCGAATACGTAACAGGAAGTGAAAAAAAAAAAAGAAAAAAGAAATAATAAAAACACCAAAATCCCCGCCGCAACTGCCAAACTCCACAAGCCAGGCCCCAACTCAACAAATAGCAACAGCTACCAACACCAACCATCCAGCAGCCAACACCAACAACCCACGCAGCAGCACCATCTCAAACAACACCAACAGCACACACACACCAAGAACCGTAGCGACAGCGCACCACCCCGCAAGCGAACACAAACCACCCAAAAAGAAGTGCGAAGCACCCTCCAAAGAAGGGGGGAAGCAACCAAAACAAGGGCAAGCAAGGCGAAGAAGTCAAAAGGGGGGGAGGGGGGCGAGGGCGAGCTGGCGGGGGGAGAGGGCAGCGTGGGGGGGAGGGAGGCACAAGGGTGGAGGAGGGGCGAAGAGGTGGGGGGAGGGTGCGGCGAGGGTGGAGGGGGAGGGGATAGGGAGGCTAAAGGGGGCGAAGGGAGAGAACGCGGGGTGGCTAGAGGGGGGGGTGGGCATAGACGGGGGCGAGGAGGGAGGGCGGGAGGAGTGGGGGGAGGGGGAGGGAAGGGGGGATGGAAAAGAAAGACCGGGGGGAAAGGAACCGAAGCGAGAAGGAATGCAGAAGGCAGGGAAAGAGACAATAAGATGAGGAGAAAACCACAAAGAAGATGAGAAAACCAACGTCGACTAAGCTCCGCGGGAGGAGGAGTCGATGAGGGGAGGGGGAAAAAAGGCAGAAAAACAAAAGGATCCCCAGCATGACTGAGGGTGAAAACGCCGCTCGCTGCAAGCAAACGCTCAGGGGGCGGCGCCAGAACCAAGTTGGGTAAAGGAGCGGACAGGCACGAGCGGTTGAGAGCGGGAAGGCGAAGGGGACGGGTAACAAGCGCGGAGCAAGCATGAACGAGGGAAGAGGAGATGCGAGGAAATGGAGGCGCAGGGCGGGAATCCAGAACAAGAAGAAAAGCGTATCAATGGAGTAGCAAGAATTGAACAAGGAAGTCCGATAGGAGTGAGGCGACAACGGAAAGGAGGCAAGAAGGGGGGTAGTGGATGAGCGAGAGGAAAAATACAAAAAGACAATAGAAAAATGAGTGCAATCGAATCGAAGGCACGACGAGAGCGCGAGAGGAGTTGAGAGACGCAAGTTGAGAAAAGGACCCTAAGGGAGGAATCTGGAAGCGGGATCACGTGGCAATTGAGTGTGGTCATGTGAACCAGCCAGGAAGAATGAGAGTTATGGAGTGCATAAGAGAGCGGCTAGAGCATAAGCAACCAAGTCCGTCAGAAGGGGAACGGAGAAGAAGAGCACCAGCGCGAGAACGACACTCCCGAGATATAGGGGGGGTGGGTCGGTTGAGAGGTTTGCGAACGCCGGTCAAATTTGGCGCCCGGCAGGGAGACAAGGAATGCAGAGGGGGAAGTTGCATAGAGGCTGGATGGGCTCAAAGAATGGGGGGGAGCGTGAGGCAGGGCTCAGCTCACAACGTGAGTGTGTGAGGGCAGCTTGAGGCGATCGAGGGGATTACGAGGAATAACTTGAATGACATTCGGGCCGGAAAGGGAAGGAAGAGTATCAAAACATCAGTAGGGGTAACAAAGTGAGAGGGAGCAGCGGGCTGGGAGAGCAGTGAGTCTCAGACAGCGAGAAATGGCGGGAAAAAGCGTAAGGGACATGCCAACCAAAGACAAGACAACAGCAGGAGCATGCCTGAGAGGACGGCACAACGGAACTCAAAGCCAGCGTGTGGGGACAATGAAAGAAAACAAGGCAGAACCAGGCAAAAACCACTAACAAGCGAACGCAGGACACGCAACACCAGAAAACAACAAGGGCACCAAATAGCGCTCAAAGGATGTCCAGCCAGAAACAAGCAAGACAGGCAAGTCGAAAGGGATGTAAATGACATCAGGGGAGGAATGAGACGCCATCATCAAAAAGACTATCCTCCCAGCATGAACCGCGACTCGAGAGCCAAATCACACGAGCAGAAGAAGAGGCCTACAGGAGGGAACATTCAAGAGCGTTGTTTCCTAAAGTGCCCACAGGGTGCAGAAGTCGCGACAAGACCAAAGCGCAGGTAGAAGCGGGGCAGATGATGCAGACGATTAGGAACGAAAAGGCAAGGCATTGAAAGGCGTGGGTCTCACAGCAAGGAAGATGAAAACAACCCGCCGTGACCGAGGACAACACAGAAACTAAAAAGCAAGGATTAGCAACGTACTAAGAGAAATTAGGCGAATACACAGAAAGCGAAGAGGTATAGGTCGCGAAGGAAAGCAGCCAGGATAGAGCACAGGGGGCAGGAGCGATAAAAGAGGCGGCGCGAAAACAAAAATAATCCGAACAAGGGATGCAGACCATAGCGAGTAACCAACTGGAACGGGAAAACATGTGAGGCTGGCAAGCCACGATGGAAAGTAAAAAGGGACAAAAAAGGTGAGACAAAAAATAAAGAAATAAGAGGCGAAGGCAGAACACAACAATGACCAACCAGAAAGGGAAGCTGATCAGAATATCATCACAGAAGGGCAAATGGAACGAGACAAAAGTGAGGGAACACACAAACATAACTCAACAAAGGGGGACAGGAGAGCCAGACCGTGTCACAAAGAACAATATGACATCAAGGAAGCGGGGCCCGGGAAAAACCGGCATATGAAGAAAAAACGAAAAAATGAAAAACAAGAAGAAGGTAAAAAATAAACAAGCGGAGGAAGAAGAGGAGGGCAGTGGCAACATGCAGAAACAACGAAAACGGAAGAATGAGGGCACGTAAAGAGGGGAACGAGGGACAAATCGGAACGCAATGGGGAAAACAACTAAAGGGAGACGAACGAGGGACGGAAGGAACGAGGGAAAAGAAAACGTAGAAGAATGACGGAAACAGAACGAATTGAGTCGACAGGCGGAAGAATACCAAAACCGCGATCTAGAGGGACAAGACACAATACCGACGGGAAAGAACGCGAATGGAAATCCAACGAGGTGAAGTCCAAACGAGGAAGATGCGGCGTGGCAACCTCGGGAACTCACACAACAATGAATGCAACCAAAAACATCATCATCAGGCCAAGACCATAAAAGCACCAAAAGAAGAGAAAGCGAGAGCTGCGGCCGCATGCCAGCACGGCGCCCGCATGCAGGCGCGCCGCGCCATGGCGACCGCACCAAGGGAGAGAACAGGGGCGCAACCGCACAGACCAACCACCAACGCAACCAACAACGAGAAACGCACCCCACGGCCGAAAACGGAAGGGGACGCCTGCTGCCAGGAGCCCGCGAGCAGCACCGAACACAAACGCACACAGCACAGAGAAAAGCCGCACGAGAGCACAACGGAAAGCAGCAATACAAACTGTGGAACGGGGAGGGGGAGGAAAGCTCCGACAGGCAGTGGCAAGGCGCAGAGGGGAAGCCGGATGAGAGGGGCGTGCCGGAGGGGGGAGGAGAGTGAAGGAGAGAAGATGATGGAAAATAGCGGACGGCGCGAATCGAGACGCAAGAGCAGAGGCGAGAAGAAGAGGCGAGACGGAGGAGGAGAGAAAGGAGGCGAAAAGGACTTGCGACAGAAAAACCGAGCATAGTGACATAAAGGGAGGAGGAGAGAGATGCTGCTGAGGGCGGGCAACCAGGGAGTCGGACAGGGGTTATAACAGAAGGGTAGGGGGGGAGACTGGGCGACTATCGACTGAGTTGGGTAGAAAGAAACAGAAGGGTAAAAACGGCCGCAGAGACAACGTAAGACAAAATGAAGGGGGAAGAAAAACGTGGAGGATGAGCAGCACGAGAAGAAGGGGAAGAAAAGGATCAGGAGGCCGTGGCAGAGGAGCGACGAGGAAAACAGAGGAGGAGGTAAGAGAAACGGGGAACTCGGTGGCCGGGCGGGCACGTAAAATCGAGGAGGACAAGAGACGGACGGGGCGGAAAAGATAAGGGAGAGGAACGTGCGGCGACAAAGAACAGAGAAGGAAAGAGAAGAAGAGGGCGCAGAGGCAAAATAGAAGCTCACACCAGGGCGGAGACAAAGAGGAGAAACAGGAAAGGAATGAAAGAAAGGAAAACTAGGCAAGAACACCAGCACCCGGTGCAATGGAACGGAGTGCAGCCAAACGGAGGAAAGGAGGGGGACATGATGAAAGTGACAGGAGGACAAGAGGAAGAGCGGAGAAGAAGAGCAAGGACAGGAGCAAAAGACCAGAAGAGAGAGGGAAGGCGGCAGGGGAACAGGGAAGAAAGAACAGAGAGAATAGACCGAAAAGAGCGAGCAGGACAAAAGAGAGGGAGGAACTGGGAAAAAAAGCACGGGGATAGAAAATGAGAACACACAGCAAAAACGAAGAGGGAAGAAAGAAGTGCATACAATAAAAGGAGCATGCCACCGGCAGAAAGAGGAGGGAAGCGAGAAGAAAGGACATGATGGGAATGACAAGACGAGGAAGGAGGAGAAAACAAGGTAAACAAGAATGGAGGCGGGGGCGAGAGGCAAGGGGGCCGGCGAAGGGCACAGATGGAAACTGGGGAAGGAGAGAGAAAAAGGGAAGAGGAGCAAACAGGAATGGGGGGGGGAAAGCAGATGGGAGGACGACGCCCTGTGGGGAGAGGGAAGTAGGTCGCGTGAAGGTGCAGAGGCGAATACAATCAAGAGCAGGAAGGCTATGCAAGAAGGGAATTAGTAGGGCCAACGAAGGGAGCGGCAACCAGGGGGGGGAAGAACAAACTAAGGGTAAAGAGCAGAAGACCGTAAAGAAAGGGAGGGGACAAACCGGGCGGCTCAGGATAAGAGGAGGACGTAGCACAAGAGGAGGGAAGGCAGAAAACATGCAAAAGAGTAGTGAGGAACTCAGGGACGGAAGGAGACACGCAACAGAGGCGGGGATGTGATGCTAGGATGACGAATGAAGAGGGCAAGCAAGAGGGACAAAGGCAGAAAAACAGGAAGGGCGAAGAGAGGTGGCAGCGGTGCAGGAGCATGAAGGCGGGGAGGAGAAGCCGCAAAAAAGAGGACGGGATTGAGCACCGAGCCGCGAATCGAAAGGTAAAGACAAGGGGGAGGCAGCATGCGCCTAACGAAGACGGCAGCAGGTGAAAGCAGAATGGAAAGGACGACACAGAAAAAAGAAGAAACAAAAAGCGACCAAGAAAGGGATGAGGGCAGGGGAGGGAAAGGAAACAGGGGAAAGGAAGAGAAAGACCAAAGGGGGGGAAGAGAGGAAAATCGAGTAAGGCGGGGCGCAACAAGGCGGAGAGCTAAGATCAGGAGGGGAAACGAAGGGGCACAAGACAAGAAATGAATTACCACGAGGTGGCAGCAGGGACAGCAAAGTCGATGGGCAGGAGACAGGAGAAACAATGGAGGGAAGGCCAGAGGAGGAACAGAAGGCACAAAGGAAAAACCAAACCGCAAGGAAAGAAAAGAAGCAGCGGAGTAACAACTAAGCACATGCGTCCACGCTGAGAGCAACACGATAACGGAACGAGGGCATGCAACAAAATATGGAAAAGACCGAGGGGACAAAAGGAGGGCCAGAAGAGAAGAAAAGGAGACACAGAAAGAAACTAAATAGGAGAAACACAGACGACAGACAGGCGAGACGGAAAGCGAGGGAAAATCACGACAACTAACAGAAAAACGAGGGAGGGAGGCAGAGAAACGACGGAGAGGAGGCACACAAGACGAACCGACGGCGAAGCGCGAAGAAAGCGTATGCAGAGGTACGGAAGAAAAGGTATGCAGAGAAAGAGACCAAGAGAACGAACAAACCAACAGGAAGAAATAACAAAGACCAAAAGACAATAGACACCAAAGCGAGCAGAAAGGACGGAAAAAGCAGAGAAAAACAATACACTGCCCAGTAGACAACCAAGGGAACATACCGAAAGAAAAAGCAGACACAAGCAGACGACAAGAACGGAGGGACCCAAAGAAACCAACGAAGAACTCGCCCCAAAGACACACGTGAATGCCATAACCCACGAAAAGAGGAAGCCCCGACGAAAGACGGGATAAGGAGCGCAACGGCAGAAAGAGAAGCAAACGAAGCAGAGGGAGCGAAGAGGGCACGGAGAAAGCGGCATAACAGCAAACGGGCACACAGCAAGGCGGAGTTAATGTGCAAGGAAAACTTGCAGCCAAGAGGAGCCAAGGGCGGGGCACGCACAAACGAACAGACCAGGAGAATCGCGCCGGAGCACATGGGAGGGAGAAGGGTACAAAAGACGCCGAGACTCGGAGAACAACCGAAGAGGAAGCTGCAGTGGCAGCAGAAACCACCCAAAAATAATGTGAAAGGTTGTGGAAAAAACAAAAAATAAAAATAAATAAAACATAAGTGTGGGATGTTGGGTGGTTTAAGAGAAGAGAGATGAGATGTTGTGGATAAAGCTTAATAATAACACATTTATAATTTCATTCATCTTTTGATAGAATATCGGAGGACAGGCGTTCGCTGAAGGGGCTGTCCTCTCTTCCACATCGAGCACTGCTTGTTCGAACGTCGCAGCTGCAAGCGTTACGCAAATTTTGATGTCTGCTAATGGATTGTGTCATGGGAATATCTGCAGTAGATATTCTCTGTCTGCTGCCATGGCTTTCTTGTCTTGGTTTATGTCTTTTGCTTCATCGATCTTCAATTTATGGGTCCTTCCTAAATTATAGTTATTCGTATATAACCAACATAGCRTTTTCTATATTTATAGCTAGTAAATTCGATAWWGAATGGTTGCCAATGTGGTATTGGCTTATTAGAAGATCATGTCTTTTATACTTGTACAGACAGATCGGTCGAAATTCAAAATTATTCTTTTCATGTGATTTTTTTTTTTTTTCAAATAGATACTACTTCATCCTCTGTAATTAATTAAGTTCTTGAGAACCAAATTTGATTGAAGAATTTTACGACCCCGTCGCAATTGCAACCATTGTCAATAAACATACATCGAAGAGACTGTCAAGAGACCAAATCTTCTACACTACAAGTTCCATATTTGCTATTCTCGGATTCGATTGACATCTTTCATCAGTTACTTTATGTCAACTAGTTAAGTTAGTTACTTCTAACTTAGGAGGGGAAGTTCAAAAGATGAATGAAATTAAATGGTGTTTTTAACTGTTTGAAAAACGTTGGGCCCAGGAAAGATTATGGCCCAAATATTTAATAGTGTTTYATCCAATGATAAGCCTAGGATGCGGGACGCAAATTATTAGTTACAATCCAACAGAAAAGAATATGGATCAAACAAAGATTCCAGCAAAATGCCCATAAATAAATGCCCAGTAATTTGATGGAAAGGCCCATAAAATGGACATAAATACCTACGACCTATCCTCAACTTTGCCTCATTTGATTAGTCTCTTGTGGATATATAATGAGAGTAGACTCAAAATGCAAAAATAGATCGGTGAGTGATGGTGTAAAAATAGAGGGAAAAAAAAGTGGTAGGTACAAGCCTATTAAAAGTATAGTGGTAAACACAATGTATAAATTATTATAGAACAGCGAGACAGGGAAAGTGTACAAAAATCATTACGAAATAGGGAGTACAGTATTACTTTCACTTTGTTCTATTTTTGAAAAACTTAATTTTTTTTGAATTCTTAATGATTCGCTATGGGTTATTCATATAATTTGCAACACACAAATGCTATTATTAATATATATATTTTTAATCGTAATATATATTGGTAAGAAAAAGACATGAAAATTACAGCTTTTTCGCATCAAACCCGTAATGAAAGTTGGTGAGTGAATTAACATTATAAAGTGGACAAAACTATTCAATCATTTCAATGTCGATTGATCATTCACTAATATTCCCCCAATAATTAATAGTTTTGTGATATTGGGCACTTTCGTAATCATCGATTTAACAATTCTCGTTGTATTTTAATAATAATATAGATTARAATAATTAATATTCTTAGATAATGGAATAAGGATTTTGTATAAAATTTGACAATATTTATACTTATTATTGACATTTATGTTATTGTCAAAACTTGACTCTTAAGATATTATTATTCATCATTAAATTGATTTAAAGATATTAAGGGTCACTATAAGTTGATTCAAATAAATTTATCACACATTAGAGCAACGAGCAACACGTGTCTTATACAACTAACGCTAAGTATAAGATGCATAAGACTGGAGTTTAGAAAATACGTTTCCTTTCTAAAAATCCTATGTAAATGAATGTGTTTTAAGTTTTCAATCGTTATTTATAGAAGTTTGACATGACTTGTGACCTGAACCTATTACYCCAAGTGTCGCATTATATATTATTGATGATTTTCTAAATCTCTTTTCTTCGAGATTGTAACACTTGTACGCTTTGAATTTTGCTACCGTAAATATTATGGAGACAATTTTATAATTCGTATTTTACTATTTTGTACCCGCATTGCATATCTACTTTCCTAAATTCTTTCCAAACAAGTGGGATCGTGGATAGAAATTGCAAAATCAAAATCCAGAAGCACATTGTTTTGTAGTTTGTACCTATTATATAATATAATGGAAGGAGGTTATAACTATTGTTATCTTTAATTATATCCATTACAACTTGAATTAATTTGCACATGTGGAATGTGGAAACATAATCTTTGGAGCACACAGTCAAAAGAACATGATTGAATGATTGCCTGCTTCAAAATTTCACCAGCAGGAAATGAACATCGTAGGTCGCACAGAGTAATTACGACAGAAATGCAGTGTCATGATTGTTATAGACATCGCTACAGTTTATTATAAACACTTGATATTAAAGAACACGTTTAAACATTAAACATGTTTTTCCTTTTAATTATAAATCATTACTTTGTAATGCTTTGCTTCACTTTAGGCCACAAATTATTATTGTAGACAAATACATGTTACTGCACCATAATCTAAGGCGTTAAGTGTTGATTGGTTCAAATAAGAGCTAAAAGAGTGTGCTTGTTTTTTATGTGCCATAACGTATATGCGAAGTTTTACCGTTTTCGAAGATATGGACTAATTTTGCTCGTTTAGAAGTTCAACATGCATCTAGGACACCACTTACTTGGATATGTCAGATTATTGAGTACCTCAAAGTGCAGTATTCTTTCTAAGATTAGATGCACGAGACCTTGATTATAAGATAGAGTGATGCTTATTAGCTTGACCTATAATGGGTGGTGATATGTCTTAATTTAAGTGAGGTTTGGTGCATAATACGTGGGCTAATTATAATCAGTTGACTATATGCTTGATTTAGGCCTGTATTATGAAGGATTGAACAGTTGAATCGTACGTAATACTCGGAGTACCTACTTCTTTATTAGTGGAATTGAATTATATTATGGTATCTGAACTAGATAATAACATTATTCAAGTTTGCTTTGTGGGAGAATCTTCTTCATGCTCGATTCTTTGAATAGGTTCAAATTTACTATTTTATTATATGGATTTTATGTATATATCTTATTACTTCGATCCGTTTTTTCAATTAGTTGCAATAAAGAGTATTTTTGTGAGATTATAAAATAATATCTTTTTGTTGTAAGGTTGTTTGTGGGGGAGCGGCAGCTCTGGAATAAATTTTGAGAAACGAGATGAAGTACTTTTTTGTGTATGATTTATGTTCTTTGAAGTGGTTTGATACTATGGATCTCCTGGATTTGTTGATTACAGTTTTTTTAATTAAAAAAAATCTTAATGAGAATAGATGAGTTGATTTATGATTTTCATCCTTTACCTTAATCAGTTTCAAATATTGACGTATAGTTTGGAGAATAGACCAACGAGTTCATCTTAATTTTTTTCTAAGGTTTGTCTATTCGATTGCATCGGAGCTTAGTTCGCCTACAAGGTTTGCACATCTTAACTAATGGTAGGAGTGGAAACCAGTACCAATAAAATTTCTAAATACAACAAGGTTGAAAATTGAAAGCTCCATATTAAGCGTACATCAAGTTACTTTTATCACTTGATCAACCTTTTGTTGTGAGTTACAAAATGAGTAGTCCCCGAATCCTTATCAAATAGGTCTTGTAAGGGGCGAGTGGCAGTGTGTTGCCTAGCTAATGCCTAGTAAGTGTAACGTATGCTTTGGTTAATTATTAGAGACACACTAGTATAATTGGTGCAAAAGTCTACATTTCCTTTTTTGTAGAAATTTAAGATATATATTTCAATGCAAACATACCACTTATAATCACTAATCTCGATTAAACAAATTCAAAAGCAAACTGGTGTATACAATTGTTGTTTGTAACTTGTACACGTTGCATGAAATTAAAAGTTGCAATAGATTCGTTTACTTTATGCTTAAAAAAATTGTAATTGAACTAAGCGAAACTAAACTGAACTAAATAAATTATTATTACTTCCATAAAAATAGAAACTAGATTAGGAATTAAAATGAACTGAATATGAATAATTAAAATAAAAGATCCATATAGTGGGTCTGTTCTATTCATTTTTTTTACTTATCTCGATTTATTTTTCTAAAAACTTATTTTTTTCTAAAAAATAAGTGAAACACAAGAGAGACCAATGTGCTATATATATATATACAATTAGTTACATACGAGTATACAATAATGCATAATATAGCGCTAAGTAACAATAACTAGTCAATCAACACTAGTGAGTAGTCGATAAAAGTGGGTTGATAGTATATGATTGTATCTTAAAACTAACGTAGATCCAAATGCAATAAAATAATTTATCATAATAAATGAATAAATGGAATCTTCATCAGTGCTTATATATGTAGAGTAGAGAAACCATCGATCTACATCGGCAAAAGGAGAATTCGAAAGAAATAAATGGAGTGATTGAAGATTTAGAAGACCCAGGTCTGCAAATGTATGTATTGTGTCGCATCATCAATATAGCAGGCCTTAAAAAGCACACAAATATTATTGTTATTATTATTATAATAATAATTAATAACAATCATTAAAGTGCGTCAAATATTTTGATCTGATGAATGAAATGAATGTGGGTTGTTCGGTTGTTGGGTTAAATTGAAGGGTGATCAAATGATATACGTGCCTCTTTTCTTTACGTTGCAACGAAACCTCCTACGATCCTGCTTCTTCCACCACGCATTGTTTTCTTTTTTTTATTTTTTTTTTTATTTTCATGCAATTATTGGCACACTATTTTCATTGTTTGTTTCTCCCTTCAAAGTATATACTCCTATGTGATGATTGATGTATGTTATTGTATCATTATTGTATTATCACTAGTATTTTTTTTTAATTAAGGAAATTATGTTGTAGAATGGTGTCCCCTTCACACTAATTAATAATAAGTGACCTAAGCTAGCTATAAAAAGGCTTGTTTTATGTTCAAATGAAGCATTACATTAAAACTTTGTGTTATAGTGTGTGAAGGAGAGTAGTTCACATGCATGTGTCGTACATCGAAAGAATGAGTAGAGAATGATCAATATATAAGTCAATTGATTACTCCATCTATCACCATATGATTTTAGGATGAAACCCCCGTGAAACGTATCCTGACTCGATATGTTGCCCATCAAATGTAAGGTGGAGCCCAACAACTAACGACTTAGAGGCCGGAAGTGATCTCATTTAAAAAAAAGGTAAGCCTATATATTTTGTCTTCTTTTTCGACTGCTTACTTCATACTTTTTTTATTAACTTCTTTTAATTATGTGTGCAAAGACTAAAGAGTCACCAAATAAAAGCAATGACATAGGATTTTTAATTTAATCTTAACTCTTACTTACCACTTTATAAACACGCTAATTAAACGAGGTAAGCTAGTTCAATTCGTGTAACTTTTAGAAACCACAATGTACATA
The DNA here is from genome assembly GCA_008642245.1 of Bassia scoparia. Lineage (NCBI taxonomy): Eukaryota > Viridiplantae > Streptophyta > Magnoliopsida > Caryophyllales > Amaranthaceae > Bassia > Bassia scoparia. The sequence continues at coordinate 27,378 of SNQN01000964.1, forward strand.
ATCTACAGAAGATTAACTAGAGATAATCAAAGGAGAAGAGAGGTCGTATGTGTGTAGGGGTGGTGTTGTTAAGAAGGTGTGTATATATATCAATAACAATACATGTTTAATATGACCCTAAATTGCATGGCAATATGGCATGCCCCTTGTTGAGAAGTCGTTTTATTAACTTATTATTATATATATTCCTCATTATATTATTGTAAGTTTTGTAACCATAAATAATCTAGTGGTCAATATAAAGCAACATACACACATATATTTATAGAARATATYCATACATGGGTCCATTGACTAATTCAATTTTGTTGGCAATATTTTCACTACAATAATTAAATCTTAATATAGAACAAAAGGGATGTCTTACATGATGAGGGAAAATTTTAAAGGTTTATTTATAATTTATGAATAGTGGTTGAGACACAAGAGAATAATAGGAAATACCTTTATATATAATCGACCAAATTAAACTAATTCTGAAATTGTCCAGAATTTAGATTGACAAATTGTATCTATCTTCAATGTGTTAGAAATATCTGATTTCGTAGATAAGGAAAATATATACGAGTATACGATATGAGATATTCACTCAAGTCTTTCTAAAGGATGAGAGTTTATAATGTTATACTTTTGTTTTTAGTCTGTTTCACTTTTCATTTTGGGATTTTCAATAATTGTTCCATACCAATCTAATAATTTTTTTACTTTTATCTATTTTTTTACTCTAAAACATTAATGATTACTTTCTTTAAAGTCAATTTTCATTACTTTATCCAATTTATATATTGACCCAAATTATTTATTTCCAAAAATTTCTTCACACATTACTCTTTACCTAATTTATTAAACTTTTTTACTAACATACTCATCTATTTTATCTAACTCAATAAACTCTTAAATACCGTGCCAAGTTGATAAAGAAAATCTAATAAAAAAAGGAGGGATTATGTAAGAGTTATATATAGTGTTATCCAGTGTGTTAATTCTTAATTAATTTAAAAGGAAAAAAAAAAACTATACAACAAGAAGTCAACCTCACTTGGGTTATGAAATAAATTCTATTAACTAGACCTATTAATTGAGACAACACCACTACATTTATACTAGTACCTAACAAAAAGAAAACATGAATTGCCTCAATTTCATTTCTTCTTTGAAATTATTTAATTATTTAAAAATCATGACAGATTTACGCGTTGATTCGTGTAATTAATGTCAATTTCTTTATTATTTCGTTTCTTATATATTGAGTATAACTTTTAGAATAGTTTAATATTTTTCTAAAATTAAACGTCAAGCTCACAACCACGCACTTTTATTAACCTATCTTTCTAGTTATCTCTCTCTCAACATATTCTTCAACAATTATTGATGAAAGCGTAGGTTCATACAAGTTTTCGTACATAAAAGAATGATATACGAATACAAGACATCCATATAATATACTCGTATTAAATCAAATGTATGTTAAAAGTAGTGTGTATGTATTTGTAAAAAGTTTTCCACTAGCGCCGTACAAAAACGTGAAATCATATAATGCATAATTTCTCACTTACGTTGAAGCTTCCTTGAGCAAATAAAAGGCAATCCAAATAATCGTTTCTTTTGACTATTCACGCAACTAATTATGTAAGATAGAAAACGTAGCTTTCGTTAATCATACTTATGAATAATAGCTTTTATCCTTTTGTTTATTTATTGACTTTTTGCTTTTTATCGTGACTTTTTTTTTAATTACTACTACTGAAGTTCCAATTAACGCCCATTGTATTGTCCTCCCTTTTCATCAACTCATCAAGGTGGGTTATTAAAGCCGTAATCTAAGTCATGTTATTAGTTGTTAATCGACGATGATGTAAATCAATCAAGAAGCGCCGAATCGAAGATGTTTGAAAAATCGAGCAATCATCAAGAATGAATAATACTTGAATTGTGTTCTGTGTATATAACTATCTGTTCTTTTTAATTGATGGTCTCGTACACTCAAGTGGTTGACACGTGGGTGAAGTGTCGGAATATAAGGCCACCAAAAATTGTAGTACAAACAGCTAAACGTAGCTAGCCAAATTGCTAAAGAAGTACGTAATGTGCTGCTGAGAATAATAGTTAATAAAATGAATGACTTATTATGACATTTTAATTGTTATGCAGCGTGGCATGCGACCTTTCTCACGTAAACGATTCCTCTTGAGCGAGGTAGCGGTCCAAATTAATGGGCTAACCAACGCGTAGCATTGCATGAATATGTGTTACGTACTTGTGAGTTGTGAATCTTGTGATGCATGAATCGCATGTGTACGTACCCATTTTATAGCTATGTATATACGATCAAGTACTCTGATCGTACATATCCGTGTAGTTATTACATAATTATAATTTCATAATACTTTCTTCATTTCACAAATAATTGTTACTTTGGGGAAAAAGATAGAGTAAAATAAAAGGTGGCATATGTGAGAGCCTGAGAGGAAGTGGAGAGATAGAGATAAATTTGATAAAAAAAAGTGTAACAAATAATTTGAAATTTTTTTGTATAGAAATTAAAATGTAGCGAGTAATTCAAACGGAAAAAAATAATAGTACGTACATTGGAAGTTGAAATGATATACTTCGTATAGAGGTGCAATGGGAGGTCGGATTTATACGTTAGTGTTTGTGGAGCTAGCTGACACCAAGGACATTTATGTAAACAATTCACGACCACTCACGACTCACTACCTAATGCAGTAATTGCATGGTGTGAATGTGTGATCAATGTGTGCACTTTTTAAGGACGATTCTATCAGTTTTCAATATTTAGACTTTGTGTGATTTGAATATGATATCACTTGATATACGATTTGAATTATTTCATAACTAAAATGAAGTGTTTATTACCCCATTTGACCCTCACTGTTCATCGAATGGATCCCTAAGTTTGTTTGATTGTTAAAAAGCTGAATTGGATGGATGTATCGACCCAATTATAGAATATCACTTTAATTTACATCGGGGTGGAGGTAAAACATACTTCCATGATATAGGTCAAGTTGTAATAAAATATACAATCTTAGGACTGCATATTTTTTTATTTTTTCATAGTTATGAAAAAAATAGCACTCAAAAAAAGTTAAAATAAGACAAATAAAGTTTTTGAAAACGATAATGTAACTAATTAAAGGATCGGATACTCTTAAAACGTAGAAGTTGAATACTCTTGCGATTGAAAACACATTGGGCTATTAGTTGTTGGTAACTTCTTGTGTTAGTTGTCATCACAATTCACATAGACAAGTTGAACGTAAAAGCATATAAATGCGTTGTTTTCCGTTGTAATTCCATCCACAATTTGACATTATTTGGTCAAGTTATTATTCAATAATGATGGACGATTGAGAGTAAAGCATTATTTTTACCCGCAATTAGCTAATGGTGCTGATCGAAAATCCAGTCACGAATGTTTTATATGAATCCAAGTTTGAATGTTTCGACAACAAATTTTTAAAATCTTACTCGGTAGTCGGTATAGCAATARTCGTATGTATACTCGTATTGTTATTCTGGAAATTTGGTATCGGTGCCGTCCAATGTATATTTGGATTTTGTCAATCCCGGCCGTTTGGACCGATTTCCTATATTCTATTATTGTTTTGCATGTTTACAAATTTCATTGGCTACCAAATTATTATTTGCTGACTATTACAGATGGGCTAGAGGTGATCATTATAAGTTCGACCTGCTGGTCTGGTCCAACCCGTCCAAAAAAGTGAGGGTTCGGGAAACCAAAAATATTTCATTTTAGTTGAAAACCCGGCCCGGTCCGCAAAACTCGTTCTTTTTGGACGGGTTCGAGCAAGACTTTTTATATACAAGCTCGGCTCGACTCGTCCATTTGATCACCTCTAAGATGAGCCTAACTTCTTTCACTTCTATGGGTCTGTTCTATTCAATATAGACTTATTATTTTTTTCTCTCACAAAACAACTTCGAAAAAATTAAAAAAAAAATCCAATTCAAAAAAAATAAGTAAAAATAAGGTGAACAGAACAGACCCTATGAACATACATGTAAAAATGTGAAATACGAAATATATAATATTTTGCTGGGCAATTAATTACTCGTATATTATTATTGCTAATTAAGAGTAGTAATTAGTTCAAGTTCTTTTTAGATAGCTAGTGTATGTATATCAATGTACTAGCTATTAAATTCAACTTGGGATTTTTGTTCTAAGAACAATGATCGACGACCATACTTCTAAGTTCTAACAACCATTATAACAAGCAATAATTCATAGATACTTTCTAATTTGCAGGGGAAAATAATTGAAAATATTGATAAAATCGGATAAAGTGTATGTAACATGAAAATCTAACATACAACACTCCTAATTCATAGTACAAATGTACAATCATTGAATCATAGCACTAATCTAGTAATAATCTTGCATTGTGAAGAAAAAAAAATTGAAAGATGAGTGATAGATGAAATGAGAGATGATAATAATAGAGTGCATGGTGGTAATTGAACAAAAGATCAAACTCCACTACATACGTACCACTAAACGACTACTTTCTTCGTTTCTTTTTAGCGAAAATTTTTGTCAAATTTAAAAATATTAAATTAGTGAAAAATATTTTTCCTTTTTTTTCATGTCATTTTTTTTATATCTCTTTTAATCATATGTCTTACTTGTTCTCTCTTTTACTTTCACAGTTCACACTAACAACCAAATTTTACCTGAGATTCCGAGTCACTCCCAAATTTTCCACTAAATAATAGAACCCGACTTCAGAAATCACACCCAAAATTAAATTAAATGAAATTATTAATTTGATTACATACATTACATACACCCTGGCGTCAACTAACCTTCCACAGCCTGTCACTGTCCCTCACCCCACTTCCCTCTATATATACCCCCCTCTCTTCTCTCCCCCTCTCCAAACCATTCATTCATCAAATTTCATTATTTCTTGAAACTTCTAATCTCTCACTTACAAAAAACAACGACGACGACGACAACAATAAACAACACTCAGAAAATGGCATATGTACGTCCTGCGAATCGACATCAGTGGCAACAGCAAAACTAGTCTTACAAGACGGAAGACTCGAGGAATTCTCATACCCAGTGAAGTCTCATTCCTCCTCACCAAGACCCCACGTCTTCATCTGCCATTCCGACGAGATGGACTTCGACGGCGTCGTCTCCGCTCTCAGAGACAACGCCGAGTTGCAGCTCGGCCAGCTCTACTTCGCGCTGCCACTGTCGAAGCTCAACCGCCCGTTACAGGCCGAGAAATGCCGGCGTCGCCTCCGTCAAAGCCAACGCCGCCTTGTTGAGGAGTCAAGCCGGGGAGAAATCGCCCGGAAGAAGCCCGGTTCTTCGGCGGGGAGAGGGAGGAAGTCCTCCGCCAAGTTGTGCTGTGATGTGGTGGTCGCGTCTGCTGGTAGGAAGATGAAGGATATCGGGATAATCGGAGGATATGCCGGGAAGATGTTTGTTGCTCAATTTGAATGCTATTCCGAGTAATAGTTGTCAACTTAATTAGTTTAGAATTAGTTTATTAATTTATCCAATTAATATTATTGTTATACACAATACCAATATTGTATGTATGATTAAATTAGACATCTTTAGTTATTAGTCTAGTTTTTGATTTATTAAATGGTGCTTTTAGCCACAATTTTTGTCCATCAATGGATTAAATTAGTATTAAATATTGTTTACCTGAATCACTTTATTGTTTTGTCTCATGACCTTTCTTACTCCAAATTTACAGATTTATTTTCAATTTTAAAATTGCAAATAAGGGAAACTCGCTTGTTCGATAAGTAATCAACTATGGACGCCTCAGGCGTTAGATGAGCATTTGTTTCCTATTTCGGTAGAGTAATAAATTATTGAAATAATTAATCACGAAGCTGATATACTTTTTAACTTTTAATTATTTAATCTAATCGTCGATCGACCTTTCGCTTCAGCATTATTATTTTCATTATTTATTTATTACTAGCTTCTTTCGTTTAGAAAATTCGCTTATCACTTCTCATTAGTTCATTAATCCGAGGCACGGTGTTCGAAAACTTATCAGATATACTATGTGTAAAGTTTGAATTAATTTCTCATTGAGATCGCATAGTTAGATATTGTATTGAGCGACAAACCATACAAGAGAATACAACAAACCAGAAGAAAACAAAAGCAAAATAACAAAAGACTTTCGAATAGTTAGTGCTTCGTGCATTATTTTTAATCTACAGTAGCTATTTTTCAGCGTTTCTCTTGAAAGTAATTACGAGAGCATTCTTGTTACGAATCACAATGTAATAATGTAAGTCAAAATTACTCAATTCTATACCCCTAAATTATACACTAACACAATCATTGAATTACAAGATAAGTTATTCTAAAACAAGTTGTAGTATACATCCTGTAAATCAAGTTACTCCAGCTTTTCCTCTTGTTCAAAAAAAAAAAAAAACAAAAAAAATAAAAAAGTACTCCAGCCTTAATTTCCCGCATTTTTCATTAGCAAATCTTATCGTAATGTTTGGTAAGAACATCAATAAGCTATGTCATCGACACAATTTCTAATTGTAAGCAACTAATATTAATTAATCTCAGAACTCGAGTCAGTCTGTCTCATTGTGTTCCTTGCATTATTCTACTGTAAATTATAAGCGATTCAAAATAAATAAATATAAGTCGAAACTTGATTCATTTGGGAAAATCGAAGATTTTAGATTGGATAGAACACAAAAAGACAGAAGAAAGTGCAGTAGTTGATTTAGATAATACTGAAAATCATACATTATGATAGTTAAATTGTCAAACGGCTTTGGATCAGCGCTCCCTGTGCCGAGGGAGACCATAGTTCACATCACCAAGACTGAGCAGGTTCCACCTCAAAACCATATGATAATGAGGGAGTAACTGACCCTTACCTTAATTATATAGTAGTCTCAACTCTCGAATTCTTTCAAATGTGAGATTAATCACCACAACACTCCCTCTTAATTCATTGTGGACAACACATTCACTCATTATTGTGGGTTGTGTCTCCTTGTTTACGTAGGCAGGCTCAACACTCCCCCTCACGTGTGAGTTGTCCGTAAGTTGAACCAGCATCAATTGGACACTTGTAGCTTATTTGTGTCTGGTTGCATGTATTACGGACCTGGCAAAAATGAATTTTATTTGTCCTATTAATATGTTCCCTTTCCCATTTCACGTTAGGCTAACAGATCTTTCTTGACATGCAAGACAAGTCATTATTGGTATATCCATGAATAAGTAGTGAAGTTGCACTGATTATTTGACAAGTTAATCTTGATTAACATTCCTAACGTATTAATATTTCTTAAGTAATTTAGTCAGCTAACCTTTAATGATTGTTTCATTGGTCAATAGTGTTAATTATTGCCAATATTAAATTACTATCAAATCAAAACAGGATGAGTTATGTTTGTATACGCACTTTAAGCAAAGTTATGAATACTATTCACAATGGAGAATTATATATTGGACTGTTCCATGGTAGTACAGTCGTGTGTTGAGAAGTATGAGCTTTCAATTGCTCAAATCAGTCAAATGATCAATCATAATAGTCTAATATAAACGTTTAACATTAAAAAAGAAAAAAGTCATTGCAAAGAGCTTAGAAGAAGAATAGTACATAAGTGCTTATAGTATTACTTTTCATATAGAAACAACAAAAGGGGTTAAACAAAAAACAATTATCGTCACATGTTTTAAATTTTTTTTAAATTTCAATTCTATCGAAATGAGCAGGCGCAATCTTAACCATCTATTTCACACACGTTTCATTATAAAACGCTATAAGTTATTAAGTAAAAGTATAAAAGTATTTGTTAATACTAATCGTCATTGATTTTAATCTTATTGAAAAGCATCAAGGTAGTATTACTATATATCTTATTTCTCTACTTTAAGGTAAGTAACGTAATCTTTACAAATTTGTTTATACCAACATACAATAGATCGTTAAATTGTCTGAGAAGTATTCAAAAAAATGAACAAAAGACAAATGATACAAACAAGAATTGCCAAAAGAGTTGATTTCAACATAGAATTCAAAATCAATTTGAACATCTGTTATATATTCACTTAATTTGATAGGTTTATTCACGATTCAAAATTAATTAGATTTAGATCATCAATGTTGTGGTCCATCGAGGATAACAGACCATTGAACACTTTTTAAAATGGAATTACAATAATTCATTTTTCACATTGGTTTTTCAAAATAAACTACTAAGGATTTAATTTCAGCATAATTAATTCCGGTGTTATTAATGAATACTCCGTAATTCAAGACTCAAGACTAAGACATGTATGACATCTTTGGCCATAAAACTTTCCAATTCCACAGAGAAAGTAGACGTAAATACAATGTAAACTAAACTACGGATAGTACATGTAATTGTACTAATTAAACTGAAAATAAGTTGAAAAAATCGTGTCAAAATCGTGGACGAGGATGACCACAGAAGAAGTGTTTAATGAATGTATACAAACATAACGATAATCAATCAATAGTACAAATAAGGTAATCTGGAAGCTAAGCTAGCCAACAACACATGCAACAAGTAACAACCAAAATTTGCCCAAAGTGTACAAAATCAAAGGATAGAGGCATACAGCTAAGGGTAAGGGTAAGGTAGTGCACGTAAGTACGTAACTGCATTGGCTATAAGTATAGCAGAGAAAGATTCGCATTGAAACAGAGGAGTCATACTACTCACTTACTCACTTACTCACTCAGTAGTTATGAATGAATCAATACTCATAATTATATCATGCATCACTCCTCTTACTCGGAAAGAGAAGAAAATAAAATAAAGGAAGATGGGAATGCAACACCGCATTGCCATTGTTCCCTAAAATGGCAATACTCCACCGAGTCATTAACGGGACCATTGCAAATTTGCAAGTTTGCGTTATCGAAGGCTTGCAACAAAGTAATATTTTATCTATCCCAGAAAAATATCCCTTTATCGTCGTAATAAAGTTTCGAAAACGGAGGAAGGTATTATAGTGCTGTCCAGCTTATTGCTTATGCCACAATAATATAATGGATATCGCATTCAGTCCTTCAATTCAGACCTTTCCTATTTGTATGTATCATGGCTACCCTGGCATGATCAACTGGCATTCTCTTGCTAAGTGAGTATCTACAATCTAGAATTCTAGATGGATAAGGTTGGTTCATCATCCGTACATGAACCTACATTTTGTTACCCGAAACTTTAGTTACTAAGTGCATATACATCGATTATTTATCGAACAAATTTAAGCTACATACTCACTTTAATTTGTAACGTGAAAAAACATAATAAGTGATTTTTTTTTAATGCCGCTATAAGTGAATATTTTATAGTAATTCACAAATAAATATCACCCATTTAATCTGTTGTGTTTTTCGCATAATGATGGAAGTACATAAGTACATTTCTTTTAATATTTTTAGTTCATTTCAATTAATTCTGAATATAGTAATATAGTTTAGTTATAACCTTTGACAATCAAGTTATACAGTACAATTCAAAAGTTTTCCAATTATTTCAATTCGATTAAAAAAAACAAAGTCACACACATTCATACATAGAGCTATAAAAGTCTTGGAAATGACATTCATTATGGTAAATTGCATAACATATAACATGACAAGTAAAAAATCTTCATTGCATGTCACATTGTAACGTACAAATGTACCATATACACTAGTATTACTACGTATTTTCATAATGAAATACAATATTTATGACTCTCGGCAATCTATTAAGTCATCAATATCCAATATTAATTGTTCCGGAAGATCGACCCACTTTTTTCATCACAAAAAACGTATTGACAAAATCAGTTGAAAGTAGGAGGAAGCTAAGAACACAATGTAAACAACAGAACAAAAAAGATTACCATAGAAGAAAAAAAAA
>SNQN01000964.1:38659-57379 GCA_008642245.1 Bassia scoparia
GTTATGAATGAATCAATACTCATAATTATATCATGCATCACTCCTCTTACTCGGAAAGAGAAGAAAATAAAATAAAGGAAGATGGGAATGCAACACCGCATTGCCATTGTTCCCTAAAATGGCAATACTCCACCGAGTCATTAACGGGACCATTGCAAATTTGCAAGTTTGCGTTATCGAAGGCTTGCAACAAAGTAATATTTTATCTATCCCAGAAAAATATCCCTTTATCGTCGTAATAAAGTTTCGAAAACGGAGGAAGGTATTATAGTGCTGTCCAGCTTATTGCTTAATGCTTATGCCACAATAATGGATATCGCATTCAGTCCTTCAATTCAGACCTTTCCTATTTGTAAGTATCATGGCTAGTTGGCTACCCTGGCATGATCAACTGGCATTCTCTTGCTAAGTGAGTATCTACAATCTAGAATTCTAGATGGATAAGGTTGGTTCATCATCCGTACATGAACCTACATTTTGTTACCCGAAACTTTAGTTACTAAAGTGCATATACATCGATTATTTATCGAAGAAACTTAAGCTACATACTCACTTTAATTTGTAACGTGAAAAAACATAATAAGTGATTATTTTTTAATGCCGCTATAATAAGTGAATATTTTATAATAATTCACAAATATCACCCATTTAATATGTTGTGTTTTTCGCATAATAATGGAAGTATATAAGTGCATTTTTTTTTAAATATTTTTAATTCATTTCAATTATTTCAATTCGATTAAAAAAAACAAAGTCACACACATTCATACATAGAGCTATAAAAGTCTTGGAAATGACATTCATTATGGTAAATTGCATAACATATAACATGACAAGTAAAAAATCTTCATTGCATGTCACATTGTAACGTACAAATGTACCATATACACTAGTATTACTACGTATTTTCATAATGAAATACAATATTTATGACTCTCGGCAATCTATAAAGTCATCAATATCCATTATTAATTGTTCCGGAAGATCGACCCACTTTTTTCATCACAAAAAACGTATTGACAAAATCAGTTGAAAGTAGGAGGAAGCTAAGAACACAATGTAAACAACAGAACAAAAAAGATTACCATAGAAGAAAAAAAAAGGGAAATTCCATTTGGTAGGCACCGGTTTTCGTAAAATCTCTTTGGTAGGTACCAGTTTCTTTTAATTCTTTTGATAGTCACGAGTTTTTGTAGGGTGTTTCAACCATAAGTAAAATAAGAAATATTCGATTAAAACTTCCACCCCCCACTCCACTGTACTACTCCTCCACTACTACAAGTCTACAACCAACTGCCGCCCTACGAAACTACACGCCCAGCCAACCGTCGTCCCTCAAATATTCCTTATTTTATTCACGGTTGAAATACCCTACAAAAACTCGTGCCTATCAGAGAGATTTAAAAAAACTCATGTCTATCAAAGGAATTTCGCAAAAACTAATGCCTACCAAAGGGAATTTTCGCAAAAACAGAAGAAAGTTAACGTCTATCATTCATATCAAAACACTAAACAGTGCGCATAATTTTCGTGGCGTGTAAACAAAATCCAATTAAACACCAGCAATTAGTTGTACTAAAACGACCCATTGTATGCATCATAAACCTGCTTATTATGGTCCAAGAAAGCTAAGATGATGCGATTGCCACATATTGATATTGCCCAATGACCACCACACTTCTTCCGTCTCATTGTCAAATGAGATGACGCGGTCTCGCTCCCTTTTTTTGTTCTGTGCTTATGAAAAGTATGTGAATTTAATGTAATGTGATTGATTAATTATGATACATAACACCTGAATTTTGTTGTTCCTTTGGGAAATATTAAGGTTTACACGAGTACATTGACAACTTTACAAAAAATAAATGTAATAATTTTTCTGGAGAAGGATAGAATAGAAAACATTATTGAAAGGATGCATTAAATTGTATCGAAGATGTATAACATGGTTTGTGAAAATTCTTTGGTACATTACTACATTTAGTGGATTTTCAAGAAATGAAAATTCAATAATATTTTGATAAATAAAATAAATAAATAAATAAATAAATGACAATATTGTAAATAAAATGTTAAACAGATTTATTAAAATACCATTAAATTTCCGAAAATTTGAAATCCACTAGATAAGTTGGCATTCCTCCCATCCCCATCATACAGACTTTGATTTTCTCATTTGGATAAACTGTGGAAAATTAAAACGAAACTTTTGTAATTGCTATTCTTTAATGTAGTGTTTTTGTCTCTTGTCATGGCAACGATTTGATATGATGTTGGATTACTATTCTTTCTTTTTCTTTACTTTTTTTTTTTTTGGAACGTTGCTTTCTATGTTTACTAATAGGAATTGATGAATATTTGGACATTTTGTGTAAGATTGAGTGAAACATTTATTGGGCCTCAGGACCTTAGTATTCGCCTTTAATCAATACAAACTACTGTAGTTGAATGGGTCAATGGGTGTTTAATGGATTTGATGCCCAATACATACCAAAGTGGAATGGGTACTTGAACTGATCTGCTTGTCTATCGTCACCATTGTGGCTATGATATTACTACAATTTTGGAGGCCTTGTGCGATTTTAGAACACGGGTTTCACATGTTGCAAATTTTAGCTGTAACTAGTGTAGTAATAAATTTTTAGGATTTGTTTTTGTGGGGGTCTTATGTCGTCGCGCTACTTGCACATGTTCAGCGATACCCTTGCGCTTAAATAAATTCAAACTTGTTGATAAGGTAAAGAACAAAGCAGTATTGATCGTGCGTACGAATATTGACCGTCGGTTGTTGTTGACAGTATCAACCCCTAGTATAGTAGTATAGCGAGTCATGATAGGTGCAGCAGACTGCTGCACGTCTGCTGCACGACACTGTTCACTAATATTTTTTTTTAAAAAAAAACGTAGTGTGATTTTGTTATATTTTCGATTCATTTTAACATATAGTTGGTTCACTTTCACTTATCTTAGTGTGATTTTATCATATCCTTGATTCATTTAAGCATATCCTTGTGATTTGCAAAAACAATAGTGTGATTTTGTTATATCCTAGATTCATTTTAGCATATCCTTGGTTCATTTTCACACATCTTTGTGTGATTTTGTCATATCCTTGTGATTTGCATATAAAAAAAACATAGTGTGATTTGCAACAAAAAAAAAAATTGACAGCAAACTGTCACGTGAGACCCACCCAAAAAAGACCAAAATGTCCCTTACTGCATTGTCAAATGCAATAAACTGCTGCATTTAACATTCCTTGTAGCATAGCCTCCCCCACCCCCACAGTCTCACGTAGCGCGCGGCTGAAAGATAATGATTGACCCTCCAAGAAAACCAGCCAATGTATGCACCAACTTATGTAAGCAAGCAAGTGCCTCACATCGCTGTAAAATCATGAATTCGTGCATAAATGCCAATTGCCAAGACACAGAAGAGTAGGACCATGCATGGTAGTCCCAATTTGAAGAAAAATTGCACATTTTATATATAATATATTATATATATATAATAGTTATATATATTATATATATATATATAAATATATATATATATTAGGATTAGGATCATGTGAAAAAATACAAACCTTAGGTGAAAACTAAAAACTTTTTAATCTGACCGTAATAGGATTTGGAGATGGCGGTTATATATATATACATATATTATATATAATATATTATCTCAATATCTGGTTAGTTTTTTATCAACCTCATAATAATTCACCCTGACCTGAGAAATTGAGGCTTGAGACAACTATCTGCAACCAAGCACCTGCTCCCCACCAACAACTATGCTGCAGTCCTTGCATTGTCCATCTCTTTCTACTTTCTCACCCGCACGTAATGTTTGAGATGTTAATTGTCACTAACTCACTATACCGTAAACGTAACGTTATTACATGTTAATCTGTTTTACTTGCATGCTAATTCCATCATTACATTCATTTACTGTCTGTTATGTGTGTTTGAGTGCATCATCATTCAACATTTGCATTTCAATCAACTATTAATATAACGCGTTTTTATATGACCATTACATATTATTTTGGTACTAATTTGAGATAAAACTATCCCTTTTATCTTAACTCGGACATAGAGGATTAAACGGGACAGTTAGTCGGAGTGGAGACTAACGGCTATGATTCGATTGAACCACTAAGTATATTATTTCTGCTATCAGACCGCTTCGTAAGCTTGGAAATCTATTGTATGCACCCACCCATGAGTCCATGACCCAACTTAGGATACAGCTTAAGGCTATTGATGTAAAACTTCCATTTCGTCATACAACAATATACACCATTATTTTACTGTCAACAACTCCACTACTCCCATATTTATTTCAATTTGTTTTGTTTTCATCTCACCAATTGTCCTTAACAACCGGCTATATGTTCACCCCATGCTTTATTATATTTCCAGATCATTCCTATTGACTTGCATTACATTAATTACTCTACAAAACAGCAGTGCAATTAAACATCTATCATAACGTCAAAGAAAAAAAAAACCAAACACTCATTTTCATTTTTGCTCCTCAATCTCAAACACTACTACTAGATGGGAGGGTGTGCATCATCCCAAAAGAACTCCGGGAAAAAACCGGGTACAAAGGTGATCAAGGTGGTTCACGTAGACGGTCGGGTCAAAGAGTTCGACCCGCCCGTTTGCGCAGAGCAGATACTGTCATGCAACCCGGGTTGCTTCCTTTGCAGCTCCGACACCATGTGTATTGATTCGTACCCGGCTAATGTGCCCGAACCCGAAGAGCTTCGTCCGGGTTACTTGTATTTCCTGTTACCGAGGTCTCAGGCGAACAAGCCGTTTTCGCTTGAGGATTTGTGCGAGCTTGCTGTTAAGGCCACTTCTAATAATCTTTCCATTCATGATGTTCAGCTCTCTTTTAGGCATTATGCTGTTGTTTAACTCTATTTTTTTTTTTTTTTTTTGACGTTCCAACATTATTCAGATTCATTAGGATTGTGATTCAGTAATCAGTAATGTATATATCAGAACGAATGTCACTGTTTTTCTTCTCATATCCTCTGTTCTAATTTTCACTCTTTTTCTCATATAGATCCTCCAGTGTTAGTGTATGTAGACATACGTCTTAACCAAAAGTTTAAGCTAATTAAGCTAATGATTGCATGCAATCGTATATTTTACAGAGTATCAATTAGTTTGGTAGTTGCATACTTGCATGCGACTATGCGAGATTAATGACTGTCAAATTGTTAGGTTCAAGTTGTTACTCTTTGACGTGTGAAATTTAATGGTAGGTTTTAAAACATGATATAAATGTCAATAGMAATTTTATTGGCTTAGAAACGTAACTCAGCCATTATTTATGCATGTAAAAATTGTAGATGGTGAACTACTGACATACTAAACGCGTAGTGTCGTACTAGGTAGTAATGGTGTGTCACATTCGTATTATTTGGAAAATGATAAAGACACACTCGATCAGTTTATCATTATTCGATAAATGATAAAAACACTCAAATGATATTCATTTAGTCGTGATACACACCAATTACTTATGTTACCAATTCAATTGTTTTTGTAATAAGAAATTATTTTCATTTCAAACAATTTGAAACTTTTTTGAAAAAAATTGAAAAAAAAATCATCAATATTTTTTTTTTGACGAGAAAATCATCAACATTATCTTTAATCATTTGCATTAACAAATTAACAAATTAACAAAATAATTTAAAGCTCCTTGATTGCTTCTTAAGAGTAACTAAAAAAGTACTAAAGAAATAATTCCATCTTTATTAAGATAACGCTTGATGTAATCAATCCAACAGTTAGTTATAAGGAGTAATTAGTGACATGAGAAGGTTTAGAATACGTCATTAGTGACTTAAGTTATTCTGTAATATCTGTATAAAGTTCCAATTTGAGATGACAACATAAAATTAAAAAAATAGAAATAAAAACCAGTAGTGTGCTGCAATGCACTGCACACTACTACACCTGCTACTCTGGTAGTACTAATACATACTCCGTAATACTCCTTCCGGATCATATTAACTGCAACGATTTGACATAATATTATTATAGTTAGAGTATACAATAGGAAGAGGAAACAGAAACTGAGATCCCCAACCAAGACTAGCTGGCATGTTTATTTGTCAGTCATAGTGTGAAATCAAATCACGTGCGTAATTTAGCTTATAAAAACGCACTAGTCAACTCACATGCATGCTCCCACCTAATGATTCAAATCTAGGTGATTTTACGGAGTACTCCTTAATCCTCATTAGTCATCTGAGGTTGGATAAAAAACTAACAACAGTTGGGATAATAAGGTCACTAACCTTTTCCACTTTAARCTTTATAAATAAAATATACATTTTTTTTACTTACCAAAACATTATATCCTTATTTTAAATGAGCAAATATTATTACAAAAGGTGTTAGTGACTTCATTATCCCAACGCCAGTTAGGTACTAGCAATTCCTCTTAGTCATCTCCCTCAAATCTTCTAATCATTTTATTTACTAAGGGTCTGTTTACATCAACTAAAATCAACTGAACTGAATTGAATATTTTATGAGAGAGAGAAATTAAGTTAACAATTGAAATGAACTGAAAATAAATTAATGTAAACAGGCCGTAACTCAATATTCAATAATAATGCAGCTGTCTTCTTGGTGTACTCTACTGTTCTTGCCATGAAATCCGTATACTGCATGTACGTATTATACCAGCAATACTTAATWGTATTTAAATTAAATTAATACTCGTATTTTAATCTGTTGAAGTTGCATTATCATCAAATAAATGTACAGACGTACACTATTCAGTGTGAATCGAAAACTGCACACCGTTGAGTCATTGACCACCTCTCCATCACGCACGTGACAATACTACTAATCTTGAACCCCATCACGTGAACCCAAAATTTAAAACCAAACAGAGGAAGTGTACAAAAAAAAAAAAAAAACACTAACTTGATCAGTTAGACATAACTGAACTGAATATTTCATGAGTTAAGGAAATTTGGAAAGTGAACTCCAACTAAAGTGAGTAGTCTTAAATTAAAATGAATTGGACTAAAATACCATAAAATTAAGTTGAAAGAAGTAAATTGTTAGTTTGGTGTCTTGAATTTGTTGTATATCGTACTCCCACTTCATATATATTTGTACGGGGTCTCGCTGCCCGGTCAGCGAGTCGGGGTCCAAGGGTAAAGCGCCCTGGTTCGGGGGCAACGTCCTCGACTTTATGGTGTATGTCTGTTTGAGCTAGAGTTTTTTGTTTTGGGCCTATTCTTGGGCTCTCTCTGTTTCTGTTTAGGAGTTATATATATAAATACTCCTTATTTCCGTTACCTAGCAACTATTCTGAATCCGTACTCTGTAATCTTTTCTCAAATCAATAATACTGTCTCTCTCCTCTGCCTGTGGACGTAGCCGATGCATTGCCGGTGAACCACGTAAATCTGTGTGTCTTGTTTCTTGTTTATCTTTGTAATTTATCGCTTCTGTTATAACAGAAACAAAACATAACTTGAAACTCGGGTAAAGCGCATAGCAAAAATTATATATTTGCAGGTAATTGAGCTTCTTTAGTGTTGTCATGTTCTAATTAATATATAGGGAGTATGACATTTATGTTATGCGCTGCACTCAAACTTAAACTTGATGCTATCGATTTTGTCAAAAATAAACAGGGGCAAAATCGTCAATGTAAGTGGAGAAATGTTATTAATGGACATGTACCAATATAGCACCATTAGACATTAGTTTAACTTTTAGTCTCATCTTTCCAATAAGAAAACAAACAAAAAAGAATGGGGAATCATCATCTTCATCTGCTAACCACTTTGCTCCTCCTTCCTCTGCTAACACTCCTCCCCTGGGGCCACTGCCAACAACCGGGGCTACCGGGCCCGGCCCAGGAGTTCTTGGACGCGCACAACGAAGCGAGGGCCCAGGTGGGGGTAGGGCCGCTGAAGTGGAGCCCGAATCTGGCGAAGATGACGGCCCGGCTGGCGATGTACCAGAGGCTGAAGAAGAAGTGCGAGTTCGTGGACGTGAGCAGCAGCAAGATCAAGTACGGCGCGAACCAGCTGTGGGCCCAGGGGGCGCGGGTGAGCCCGAAGGAGGCGGTGGGTGCGTGGGTAGGAGAGAGAAAGTACTACAATCACACGAGCAACTCGTGCGAGGGGAACCACCAGTGCGGGGTGTACACGCAGGTGGTGTGGCGGAAGACGGAGGAGGTCGGGTGCGGGGAGGGGAGGTGCGGGSCGAATGGGACCACTTTGATTCTCTGCTTTTATAATCCTCCCGGTAATATGAACGGGGAAACCCCCTACTAATCAAACTTAAGTGAATCATATTACTTCCTCCGTATCAAAATAAACGCAACGATTAGACACTTTTTCACTCTACTTTATGTCAAATCGTTGCGTTTATTTTGATARGGAGGAAGTATATTAATATTAATATACGAGCTTTGCTTCATTTTGCAGCTTTTGTTTTTACTTTGGATCAGCAAATCACTAATAAAAATTGTAACGATCCCTTTTTAGTTTGTCTTTCGTTTTCAGTTTGTTGTTTTTGTTGTCGTAATTGATGATCATCAAATCGATCACGTTGTTTAATTTGGTGTCGGTGTTTCTCACTCCGATCCGTGTCTGGGTGTATATGCTTCATGGCAGTGGCAGTCTGCAACTGCAAGAATATAATGCAGAATTGCAGATGCTGTGAATTGGTCACACTCAAACAACATTAATTTGGGACTCATTGAAAAATTAAAAAATTAATACTCGACACTGCTAATGAGGTGACAGATGTTTATTTTGATAGAATACAATCCAATCCCACATAAACTAGATAAAAGGACAGTCATGTGCAGCAAATTCACATGAAATTCAATATAGTTTTGGAGAAATAGTTGGATTTTGTAATTGATAAAAACATAGGAATGCCGAGTTTATTCGCTATATTTTCAAAAATTGAGAATCGATAAATATATCAAAAGTACAACATTTATTTATAATATTATCATTTTTTTGAAAAAAAATTACTTCGTACTTTACTAAATTTTGAAAATCCACTTGATAACCCATGAATTTTGGCAGTCCATCGTAAAATTTTCTTAATACAACTTGGTAGGTGTGGTTCTCCTCTTCTTCGGTTAATGGCCCATGAATAATGTTCCCCAAACGCAACTATGTGTGATTTATCATCCTTACGATTTTACAAGTTACAATTAATTGCTCAACACCAAATTGAAATGCTACTAATTAGATATTGGCCTATKGTAAGTAGCAATGATTAGTGTTTAACCTTAAAATTGGACTGAAAGAGCACATCACATGATATGAAAACATCTTCAGAAGTGATAATCGTGATTCACATTACAGCAGTTAACTACTTGATTTTTGATTCCTTTATTTTATAAGAGGGTTATTATTGAGATACATACAAAGTACCCTACTTAGGAGTAGCTACAATAGATAATACTACAACTAGTCATTATTTTGTCTGGTAGATAGATTCGGTATTAGCAGATTAAGGCACCACAGCAGCATCAGTAGCAACTTTAGCAGCAGGGATCTTCCGTGTTCGGATGCCACCGATACTCGAATTCGGATGAGCCTGTGGTGCGTCACTGTAAGACAAACATTGGCTCTGGCAACGACCCTCCCCGCAAAACTCAACTGTTTTACCGCAGTAGCCGGTCATGCTACAGCAGAATCCATTAGGACAGCTGCTGTTATGCGCTATCCTTCCACAGCGAAAGCCGGCGGTCGTGTTCCCCAGACAAATGGACAAGATCAGCAGAACCATAACTAGTCCCATACTACTCTTATTATTCATGTTCATTTTTATTTTTTCTCTTTTCAAGTATTTTTTTTAAAAAAAATTGTTTGTACCAACTGCATCTCTTTAAGGATTTTGTTACATACTATATATAGAGATCATGGGCAAACAGAGATCGAAACGTGTCGAAAGGATGCAGCTGCTGTATACAACAGATTGATGGCAGTATTTGCTATGCTAGCTGGTGCCAATGATGGATATATATATATAGATCATAGATTCAAGCAATTGTTTGTTCTTTTGTATTCAGGTTTTAGGGTGATTCCGTCTGGCATATTCCTTGCAACGCAGGAGTTTTTGGACTGTCTCAGTATATCTTGTATTCGGTTTGTAAGGTAACAATTAAACTGGTTGTTAGGTTTTAGGTGGGAGTTTGATGGCTTGAATGCTATTGCTAGATCCTGAAATCAGGGATAAAAGCAGAGTTCTTACGCAGGGCGGTTCTAGGACCGTGTGGCTGTGCGGGGTTAGTGACCGCACAGAGACTCCAAATCAAAGGGCCTTGGTTACGAGAATAGATTAGGTAGAAGTTTGATGCGAGTAAAAAGAAATTGAGGAAGTAAGATTTTTAACATGTATATATATATATATATTGTTGGGTATGTCACAAGGGTACTTCCATGCTTATTCGAAACCTTGAAATTACATTGGCTCTCGCAGCATACACACGTACCCGTTACCGTACTTGGTGGTGGAACCACAGTGCCAAACTCGCTACAACATAGCCTTGGGTTCGACCGGTGTTTAGCCAAAGTGGTGACTCATCCTTTGTTGAATGCATGTAATTAAACAAATGAAACCTCTTTGTCTACAATTCCATAATGGGAGCGCGCTCAACATGTCTTGCAGTAAAACCGGTCTATCAAAGATTGGGGCTTTTCGGCAATGGCTATACATGTCTTAGATTTGGGCCGATTCTATCTAACTTGTTATTTTATTTTTGAGGGCCTTATAATATGTCGTGGCAGATTAATGACTATCCTAAATCCTAATACTTTGTTAAATGAGCCATTTTTATGTCCAATTAATGATCATGGGTGATGCCCTCTCACCATGTTTCAGTGCCAAATGGAGAGTATTGTGCCTCCTATATATGCGGATATCGAGGGGCGAATGTTCGGAGGAAAAGTCCTCCGAAACCTAATCACATCTCATGGTTTTAATTTGACCGTGAATTTTGCGTGGCATCATTATATAGTTGTAAGAATCAACCGCAGATTTTTCGGCTTTTTCAACAAAAATCAGCTTGAATACCTCATTTTCGTGATATATAATCCACGATAGAATTTTGGCCCGTGAAATCGTTGTATTCGGCGACCGTCTAAATTTAGCATAAAAATTATCCTAAACCTTAAGAGTCATGGGGGATGACAGGTCATGACACATCGCCATGTTTCATCCCCAAACAACGAGTATTGTGTATCCACTCGCGTTTCATGCGTTGAAAGTTCAAAGAAAAAGGTACTTTGAAACCTAACCATACCTCATAGTTTTAGCCTCAATTTTTGTGTGACATTATTATATAGTTGAGGCACCTATCACGAACTTTTCGGCTCTTTTAAGAAAAATCAGTCCAAAAAACTCGTTTCGTGATATATAATCTACGTTTTTGGCCTTTATAATCGTCCTTTTGACGAACGATTGAGTTTTTCTCATTATCCCACACCTTTAGAGTCATGGGGGAAGACCCGTTGCCATTTTTCAGCGACAAAAGGCGAGTGTTGTGCCTCCCACGCGTATCAATGGCCGAATGTTAAGAGGAAAATTATTTCGAAACCTAATCATATCTTGTAGTTTTGGCCCCAAATTTTGTGTAGCATCATCATGTAGTTGTAGGAACCGACTACAAATTTTCCGATTCTTAAAAAAAAAAATCGGTATAGAAACCTCATTTTCGTGACGTATAATCCACGTTTTTGGCCTTTGGAATAATTATCATTTCAACGACCGTCTGAATTTTGCCCAAAATTTCTCCTACGCCTTAAGTTGCATGGTGAATGACCTATTGTCATGTTTCAGCCCCAAACGACAAGTGTTGTGCTTCCTACGTGCATTTTGAGGGCCGAATGTTCACGGGATAAGTAATTCAAAACCTAATCAAATCTCATTGATTTAGCCCCAAATTTTGCGTGTCATCATTATATATAATTGTGGGAACCAACCTTAGACTTTTCAATACTTTCAACAAAAATCGGTTCGGAGACCTCATTTGCATGTCATCCACATTTTTTGGCTCTGGAATCATTTCTTTGACAACCAAATCAGTTTTGCCTTGAATTTCTCTCGAACCTTAATGGTCATAGAAGATGGCCCCTCACCAAGTTTTAGCCCATAATGATTAGTTTTGTGTCTCCCATGTGTTGTTCGACGACTTGAAGTTCAAAAGAAAAGTCTTTCAAAACCTAATTATATCTTATAGTTTTGATTCCAAATTTTGCATGACATCGTTATATATATAGTTGTGGGAACAAACCACAAGATTTTCGAATCTTTCAACAAAAATCCATCTGGAAATCTCATTTAAATGATGTATAAATTATAATGCGTATTTTTTGTACATATAAAATCGTCGTTTCGGTGACCGTTTGAGTTTTATCAAGAATTTCTTTATATGATCTTATTTTTACTTATTGATACGTATTGGTACTTATTTGTATTTTATTAATACTTATTAAAAGCAGTAGAAATGATAAGTTTGTTTTTTTCAACTCATTGATACTTATATGTACTTATTATATTAATATTTATTGATATTTATTTTAGCTTATCTTATCTAATTATATAAATACTAAAAATAAATTGAAGAGAACAAGGCCGAGTCATGTGACCCACACGACATAAGAGTACCTTCACTATGAGGAAGTAAAAGTTAATAGCAGTGATTTCTATGAGAAAGTAAAAGTTAATAGCAGTGATTTAGAAATCGTATTTTGAATAATAAATTAAATTGTCTATAATTGTCAAATAGCATGTTATAGTTGTCAAAATTGTGGTGTTATTATCAAAACTATAGTTGTAGACTTGTAGTAGTTGTCAAGTGTGCATGTGGACTTTGTTTGTCTCACTTGTGCATGTAGACACTTGTCCAATCATAATTGTATTTGACTATTTTTTTTTCTATTTTCTTTTCAAAAATATATATATTTCTAATAAAAAGAATAAGTGCAGACGTACAGTTACTAACATGCCTATGAATCATTCCTCCCTCCGTTACATTCTAACACCCATAGAGTATGTATAATTATTTATCAAATGTGTGTCTCATGCACTTGCAAGGAGTAATCAAAAGGCACGATAGATTTATCAATATTCCTTTGATCAAAGTATATATCTTCTTCCACCATTCACTTTGAGTTTTATCTTTAAAAGAGTGGGGGAAAGAGAAACCAATGGTCGATTATCGATCGATTTCGATTNTTGTTAAATGAGCCATTTTTATGTCCAATTAATGATCATGGGTGATGCCCTCTCACCATGTTTCAGTGCCAAATGGAGAGTATTGTGCCTCCTATGCAGATATTGAGGGGCGAATGTTCGGAGGAAAAGTCCTTCGAAACCTAATCACATCTCATGGTTTTTAATTTGACCGTGAATTTTGCGTGGCATCATTATATAGTTGTAAGAATCAACCACAGATTTTTCGACTTTTTCAACAAAAAACAGTTTGAATACCTCATTTTTCGTGATATATAATCCACGATAGAATTTTGGCCCGTGAAATCGTTGTATTCGACGACCGTCTAAATTTAGAAAAAAAATTCTCCCAAACCTTAGGAGTCTTGGGGGATGACACATCACCATGTGTCATCCCCAAACGACGAGTGTTGTGTATCCACGTACGTTTCAAGTGCCGAAAGTTCAGAGAAATGGTACTTTGAAACCTAAACATACCTCATAGTTTTAGCCTCAAATTTTGTGTGACATTATTATATAGCTGTGGGCACAAACCATGAACTTTTCGGCTCTTTCAAGAAAAATATGTCTGAAAATCTCATTTTGATGATGTATAATCCATATTTTTTGCCTTTATAATCGTCGTTTTGACGATCGACTGAGTTTTGCCCATTATCCCACACCTTAAGACTCATGGGGGAAAACCCGTTGCCATTTTTCAGCGACAAAAGGCGAGTGTTGTGCCTCCCACACCCGTATCGATGACAGAATGTTAAGAGGAAAAGTATTTCGAAACCTAATCATATTTCATAATTTTCATTCCAAATTTTGTGTGGCATCATTATATAGTTGTAGGAACCAACTACAAATTTTCCGATTCTTTCAAAAAAATCGATCCAGAAACCTCATTTTCGTGACGTATAATCCACGTTTTTGACCTTTGGAATAATTGTCATTTCAACGGTCGTTTGAGTTTTGCCCAAAATTTCTCCTACGCCTTAAGTTGCATGGTGGATGACCTATTGCCATGTTTCAGCCCCAAACGACAAGTGTGGTGCCTCCCACACGCATTTTGAGGGCCGAATGTTCACAGGATAATAAGTAATCAAAACCTATTCAAATCTCATTGAATTAACCCCAAATTTTGCGTGTCATCATTATATATAATTGTGGGAACCAACCTTAGACTTTTCAATTCTTATTTTGAATAATAAATAAATTGTCTATAAGAGTACCTTCACTGCGATGAAGTAAAAGTTAATAGCAGTGATTTAGAAATCGTATTTTGAACAATAAATAAATTGTCTATAGTTGTCAATGCAAATAGCATGTTATAGTTGTCAAAATTGTAGTGTTATTGTCAAAACTATAGTTGTAGGTTTGTAGTAGTTGTCAAGTGTGCATGTGGACTTTGTTTGTCTCACTTGTGCATGTAGACACTTATCCAACCGTTATTGCATTTGACCTTTTTTTTTCTAATTTCTTTTCAAAAAAATATTTTTTTTTATATTTATAATAAATAGAATAAGTGCAGACGTACAGTTACTAACATGCCTATGAATCATTCCTCCCTCCGTTACATTTTAACACCCATAGAGTATGTATAATTATTTATCAAATGTGTGTGTCTCATGCACTTGCAAGGAGTAATCAAAAGGCACGATAGATTTTTCAATATTCCTTTGATCGAAGTATATATCTTCTTCCACCATTCACTTTGAGTTTTATCTTTAAAAGAGTGGGGGAAAGAGAAACCAATGGTCGATTATCGATCGATTTCGATTGATTGGCATAATTATGATCGAAGATGATTGTTGAATCCAAATAATGCATCACTCGATCTCTTAATATTCTAAATCGATCAATAGCTTTCCTTCAGTCATCTCATATACTTTAAACAACCAACATATTTGCAATTTAATAAATGTGCATTTTTAATGTTCAATTCAATATTCTTTTGGCAGACAATTATTTTGAAAAGCCATGCATAGAGAATCCTATCACAATATAGGCACTAATGTTGTGCGGAAACGACGAAGCACATGATATATCAATATTGTGTGTGTGCCAGTGTGACACGACAATGCAGTGCAGTTAAGGGATGGTGCACTGGATGCCTAGGATCAATATTTCTGTAACCATTACGTGCAACAACGGAATATTATTTCAGTGTAATCAAAATATTACTATTGTTGACAAATAATCGATTACGAATAAGAAATGTAAACTCTCATGTGGGTTATGTTGATGAAGATAACCGACCTTATACTTCTAGTGTCACCACTGTAATAAACAACTAGTATATACCCGTGCACTGCACGTTTATACACTACTTTAACACTTTGAGAATTACCATAATATCTAATAATTGGTCATGGAGGTAAAAATCTATGAATATTGCGAGTAATAACAGTGTAAAATAAAACAAAAGTGTTCTTTGTACTATTAGTACCTGATATAAAATAAATTATTAACACTTTCAACTGATTCAAATAGAGGCGAGCTATTAATTTAAATTAGAACTCACAATAAAATATTAAACATAATTAAATAAATTACATGTTGATAAAGTTAAATATTCTACATCCGTACCCCGTCAGTGACTTTATAAGAAGACCAAAATTTCATTACATTTTAGGCTGACCATAATTTGATACTGATATCAATTAAGTTTGCAGCTTACCCTTTTTTACTACTTTTAGGATTACCAAGTAAATATCTAATAGTTGACAGGCGGATATAACGAGTTGGATATAATTAGGATTAATAGTGATCTTGTAGTGTAATGGATGGAGTAAGCACTGCGAAGTGTCATAGATTTAATCGCACTTTTCACTCATAGGTACTTTGGCTTAGGCCTATTATAGAATAGTAATAGTTGTACATTTGTTAGAATGAAGATGAGCAAATTATCACTTTCTTTGGTTTACTAAATGTAGACCTCGTGCATAAAATGGTTCTGCACTTAATCCTAAAATACTCTCGGTGTGAATATCGTATGTTTCATGAACTCCGAGGTCAATATCGTTTAGTTACGCGCTTTCGCTCCCCAGTTAGACTGATGTAAAGAAGTATTATGGATTTTGTTCGTCTTTGGATTCTACTCCTAGTGAACTCTGACCACTTAGTGATTTATATTTATATACTTCTCCTTAGTGTTGCATCTTTTAAATAATACTATTGCAATTCCAAGTTTGTCACTTGCAGGCATTTTTGGATCCTTTAATGATCGCTCTTTTCTCAATTTTCGGTCCCAATATTTTTCATATCTGTTTATTGGCTACTTTTGTATCTAATCTATTGAAATCATGCGGATGTTATATAATATATGTTTTCCTTCTATTAGTCGTTCATAAATATGTTATTACTAGTATAAACTATTTCCTTCTATATATATTCAAGATACAAGTCAATTCCTCAGCTCGTTTTTATTTTCTTTTACCAGAATGATGACTACGATGAATAAATTTATGTCTAAAACATGAATATGTATTTTGACATTTTATATGTATCTTACTTAACTTATACTTAATAATGACTCTTTCAAATTTTGTATTGACCTATTAAGTGAATCTCAGAACACTTTTCAGATTCTCTATCAAGGATCCTATCTCTCCTCGTAAGTATATTCTCTTCAATTTCTTCGTTGCATATTGCCGAATATGTTGTACAATGAATACAGACGTTTATACGCTAAGGTCTAAAGAATAAGACCAAGTGAATCCAAGTATCTTTATCCAGATCGATTATTCTGGGTGATGTAAAAACTAGAATTATTTCATTAATCCAGATTACTCAAGACTTATTTGTAATATTAGTTATATTAAAACATTTTATGTGCGCTTATTTATGTGTTGAGGTCATGATCATATACGACGTTCTTATCTCAAACAATCTTCAGGAGCTTACTGATAAACAGTTGTAGATGCTGCACTTTTAGCTAGATTTTTTCGTCTGGTCAATTGATAGTATTATTATGTCAATAGATAAATGCACCTTAAGAAATGAAAACACAATTTACAATAAAATAACAAAACTAATCAAACTACATTACATGTGGATAAAAAGATGAATCTCATACTTAAACTAGATATAATATTAATATAATAATTCATAATACATAATATATTATTTTATTCATTATTTTATTATATTATTAATGATATAAAAGATATTAATATCCTCTGTGAACAAAAAACATATGTGAGTGACAACGATGAAAACGCAACACTTTTTAAATGGAAAGGATGAATGAAATCTTTTACGGTAAGGAAAATAACCTCATACTAAATAGAGCAATATTATTTTATGATATGATATAAAAGCTAGCTAATATCCTCATAATCAAAATAAAAGATACTATATCTTATTCTATAACATTTTTCACTCTGACGATACCTCTATATATATTTTAATATCTTAATCACATAATATTTGGGTTCTTTGCAAATACTATAGTGATACGCATTATACTCTTTGATATTAAGATACTACATAGACAATATTTTCAGATCCTCTATCCATTTATAATTACGAGTACAAAATATTAATATTTATATATAGTTAAGATTGAGTATAAATTTTCTATTATTTATTACCTAAATTAGTATATAATATTATTAACTAAGATAAGCGATTCAAGCGAGTGACAACAATTCAGCTCCACGTTGATCCGCTTGTTCCTTCTAGTTATCAAGATATAATGCTGAGAATTCTTATATATTAATGATATGGTTAGTCTGATGTTTGAACAGTGGATAGTGGAACATTTGGATCAGGCTGCCTTACAATCTAAGGGAAGGTGGGAATGAATGAACGAAGGACGTCCAAGAATGGCTTAAGTGTTCATGGTTGGATTTGGTGCACGTTCAATCACTTACACTTGCACCCCTCTTTAATATATATGCCCTCTAAGCTATTTCATTCTTTTGAGCCTAGCAAGCTTTCATTCCATTATATTGTATATATGTACTCCTTTTATTACTAGCTTCATATGCACCGTATAGACTTTCTGTATTAAGTGTGATTATTCTCGTTGATTTTGAGAGAGTTATATTGATTGCTCTACGTTGACTTATTGGATTATGACATTATTATTATTAAAAGATGTTTTCCTTTTGAAGTGGTGTTATTTTAACGTATTATAGTTTTCGTTATCGTAATATTCACTAGATGTTCTTTTCCAGGCTTTTTCGATTCAATCAAATTTTAATACGAAATACTAAATTGTAGTTCCAATTTTACTTAATTAGTTTTAGCCTTGACCTCCCCCCAAAAAAAATTAGTTATTCCACCCAATCAATTACTCTTTTCGTTGTACTAGCCATTATGTCTCTGTCTGTATGTATGTGATATACAAACTTATAATACGAGTATACTCGAAGTATAATAATGTCTATAACTAACAGTTTCTAGATATCTTACAATAGTTTATTCGTCACTAATATTGTTTTACTACATACATAATATATATTCATGTTGTTTTAAC
>SNQN01000964.1:57404-72987 GCA_008642245.1 Bassia scoparia
CACACTGAGAACTCGTGCGAGGGAACCACCATGTGCGGGTGTACACGCAGGTGGTTGTGGCGGAAGACGGAGGAGTCGGTTGCGGGAGGGGGTGCGGGCGCGAATGGGACCCTTTGATTCTCTGCTTTATATCCTCCCGGTAATATGAACGGGGAAACCCCTACTAATCAAACTTAATGAATCATATTACTTCCTCGATCAAAATAAACGCAACGATTAGACACTTTTTCACTCTACTTTATGTCAAATCGTTGCGTTTATTTGATACGGAGGAAGTTATTAATATTAATATTCGAGCTTTGCTTCATTTTGCAGCTTTGTTTTTCTTTTGGATCAGCAAATCACTAATAAAAATTTGTAACGATCCCTTTTTAGTTTGCTTTCGTTTTCAGTTTTGTTGTTTTGTTGTCGTAATTGATGATCATCAAATCGATCACGTTGTTTATTTGGAGTCGGTGTTTCTCACTCCGATCCGTGTCTGGGTGTATATGCTTCATGGCAGTGACAGTCTGCAGATATAATGCAGAATTGCAGATGCTGTGAATTGGTCACACTCAAACAACATTAATTTGGACTCATTGAAAAATTCAAAATTAATACTCGGATAGAATACAATCCAATTAAGTCCAACTTAAACTAGATAAAAGGACATCATGACTCATGTGCAGCAAATTCATATGAAATTCATATTGTGGACCAGTTTGGAGAATTAGTTGGATTTGGTAATTGAAATGTCAAGTTTTAAAATGCAGTATAAAAACCGAGGATGCAAGTTTATATTAGCTTATTTTCAAAAATTGAAAATCCGTAAATATATCAAGAGTTAAATATTATATTTTTTTTGAAAAAAAAATTACTTCTGTACTTTACCAAATTGAAAATCCACTTGATAACCCATTGAATTTGACAGTCCATCGTAAATTTTTCTTTAATACAACTTGGTAGTGTGGTTCTCCTCTTCTTCGGTTAATGGCCATGAATAATGTTCCCCAAACGCAACTATGTTGTGATTATCATCCTTACGATTTTACAAGTTACAATTAATTGCTCAACACCAAATTGACAATGTATAATTAGATATTTGGCCTATCGTAAGTTAGCAATGTTAGTGTTAACCTTAAAATTGGACTGAAAGAGCACATCACATGATATGAAACATCTTCAGAAGTGATAATCGTGATTCACATACAGCAGTTACTACTTGATTTCCTTTATTTTATAAAGGGTTATTATTGAGATACATACAAAGTACCTGTACTTAGGAGTAGCTACAATAGATAATACTTACAACTAGTCATTATTTTGTCTGGTAGATGGATTCGGTATTAGCAGATTAAGGCACCACAGCAGCATCAGTAGCAACTTAGCAGCAGGATCTTCCGAGTTCGGATGCGCCGATACTCGAATTCGGATGAGGCCTGTGGTGCGTCACTGTAAGACAAACATTGGCTCTGGAACGCATCCCCGCAAAACTCAACTGTTTTACCGCAGTAGCCCGGTCATGCTACAGCAGAATCCATTAGCGACAGCTGCTGTTATGCGCTTCCTTCCACAGCGAAAGCCGGCGGTCGTGTTCCCCAGACACAATGGACAAGATCAGCAGAACCATTAACTAGTCCCATATACTCTTATTATTCATGTTCATTTTTATTTTTTCTCTTTTCAAGTGTCTTTTTTTTTAAATTGTTTGTACCAACTGCATCTCTTGAGTATTATGTTACATACTTATATAGAGATCATGGGCAAACTGAGATCGAAAGTGTTCGAAAGGATGCAGCTGTACTATACAACAGATTCATGGCAGTATTTGCTATGCTAGCTGGTGCCAATGATGGATATATATATTCCTTGCAAACGCAGGAGTTTTTGGACTGTCTCAGTATATCTTGTATTCGGTTTGTAAGGTAACAATTAAACTAGTTGTTAGGTTTTAGGTGGAGTTGATGGCTTGAATGCTATTGCTAGATCCTGAAATCAGGGATAAAAGCAGAGTTCTTACGCAGGCGCGGTTTAGGACCGTGTGGCTGTGTGGGGTTAGTGACCGGCACAGAGACTCCAAACCAAGGGCCTTGGTTACGAGAATAGATTAGGTAGAGTTTGGATGCGAGTTAAAAGAAATTGAGAAGTAAGATTTATAAACATATATATATATATATGTTGGGTATGTCACAAGAGGTACTTCCATGCTTATTCGAACACCTCTGAAATTACATTGGCTCTCGCAGTCAACACGTACCCGTTACCGTACTTGGTGGTGGAACCACAGTGCCAAACTCGCTACAACATAGCCTTGGGTTCGACCAGGTGTTTAGCCAAGTGTGTGATCTCATCCTTTGTTGAATGCATGAATTATGAACAAATGGAAACCTCTTTTCTACAATTTCAATAATGGGAGCGCGCTCAACATGTCTTGCAGTTAAAACCGGTCATTACAAGATTGGCTTTTCGGCAATGGCTATATACATGTCTTAGAATTTTGGGCCGATATCTTCTTAACTTGTTTATTTATTTTTTTGATTTGGGCCTTATAATATGTCGTGGCAGATTAATGACTATCCTAAATCCTAATACTTTGTTAAATGAGCCATTTTTATGTCCAATTAATGATCATGGGTGATGCCCTCTCACCATGTTTTCAGTGCGCAAATGGGAGAGTATTGTGCCTCCTATATATGCGGATATCGAGGGGCGAATGTTCGGAGGAAAAGTCCTCCGAAACCTAATCACATCTCATGGTTTTAATTTGACGCGTGAATTTTGCGTTGCATCATTATATAGTTTGTAAGAATCAACCGCAGAATTTTTCGGCTTTTTCAACAAAAAATCAGCTTGAATACCTCATTTTCGTGATATATAATCCACGATAGAATTTTGGCCCGTGAAATCGTTGTATTCGGCGACCGTCTAAATTTAGCCATAAAAATATCTTAACCTAAGAGTCATGGGATGACAGGTCATGACACATCGCCATGTTCATCCCCAAACAACAGTATTGTGTAATCACTCGGCGTTTCATGCGTTGAAAGTTCAAAGAAAAAGGTACTTTGAAACCTAACCTACCTCATAGTTTTAGCCTCAATTTTTGTGTGACATTTATTATATAGTTGAGGCACCTATCACGAACTTTTCGGCTTTTAAGAAAAATCAGTCCAAAAAACTCGTTTCGTGATATATAATCTACGTTTTTGGCCTTTATAATCGTCCTTTTGACGAACGATTTGAGTTTTCTCATTATCCCACACCTTTAGAGTCATGGGGAGACCCGTTTGCCATTTTCAGCCGACAAAAGGCGAGTGTTGTGCCTCCACGCGTATCAATGGCCGAATGTTAAGAGGAAAATTATTTTCGAAACCTATCATATCTTGTAGTTTTTGCCCCAATTTTGTGTAGCATCATCATGTAGTTGTAGGAACCGATACAAATTTTCCGAATTCTTAAAAAAAAAAATCGGTATAGAAACCTCATTTTCTGACGTATAATCCACGTTTTTGGCCTTTGGAATAATTATCATTTCAACGACCGTCTGAATTTTGCCCAAAATTTCTCTACGCCTTAAGTTGCATGGGGAATGCCTATTGTCATGTTTCAGCCCCAAACGACAATGTTGTGCTTCCTACGTGCATTTTTGAGGCCGAATGTTCCGGATAAGTAATTCAAAACCTAATCAAATCTCATTGATTTAGCCCCAAATTTTGCGTGTCATCATTATATATAATTGTGGGACCAACCTTAGACTTTTCAATACTTTCAACAAAATCGGTTCGGAGACCTCATTTGCATGTCATCCACATTTTTTTTTGCTCTGGAATCATTCTTTGACACCAATCAGTTTTGCCTTGAATTCTCTCGAACCTTAATGGTCATAGAAGATGGCCCCTCACCAAGTTTTAGCCCATAATGATTAGTTTTTGTGTCTCCCATGTGTTGTTCGACGACTTGAAGTTCAAAGAAAAGTCTCTTCAAAACCTAATTTATCTTATAGTTTGATTCCAAATTTGCATGACATCGTTATATATAGTTGTGGGACAAACCACAGATTTTCGAATCTTTCAACAAAATCCATCTGGAAATCTCATTTATAATGATGTATAAATTATAATGCGTATTTTTTACATATAAAATCGTCGTTTCGGTGACCGTTTGAGTTTTATCAAGAATTTCTTTATATGATTCTATTTTTACTTATTGATACGTATTGGTACTTATTTGTATTTTATTAATACTTATTAAAAGCAGTAGAAATGATAAGTTTGTTTTTTTCACTCATTTGATACTTATATGTACTTATTATATTAATATTTATTGATATTTTTTAGCTTATCTTATCTAATTATATAAATACTAAAAATAAATTGAAGAGACAAGCCGAGTCATGTGACCCACACGACATAGAGTACCTTCACTATGAGGAAGTAAAAGTTAATAGCAGTGTTCTATGAGAAAGTAAAATTAATAGCAGTGATTTAGAAATCGTATTTTGAATAATAAATTAAATTGTCTATAATTGTCAAATAGCATGTTATAGTTGTCAAAATTTTGGTGTTATTATTCAAAACTATAGTTGTAGACTTGTGTAGTAGTTGTCAAGTGTGCATGTGGACTTTGTTTGTCTCACTTGTGCATGTAGACACTTGTCCAATCATAATTGTATTTTGACTTTATTTTTTTTTCTATTTTTCTTTTTCAAAATATATATATTTCTAATAAAAAGAATAAGTGCAGACGTACAGTTACTAACATGCCTATGAATCATTCTCCCTCCGTTACATTCTAACACCCATAGAGTATGTATAATTATTTATCAAATGTGTGTCTCATGCACTTGCAAGGAGTAATCAAAAGGCACGATAGATTTATTCAAATTCCTTTGATCAAAGTAAGTATATATCTTCTTCCACCATTCACTTTGAGTTTTATCTTTAAAAGAGTGGGGGAAAGAGAAACCAATGGTCGATTATCGATCGATTTCGATTGGCAGAATAATGATCGAKAGATGATTGATGAATACAAATAATGCATGGCACTCGATCTCTTAATATTCTAAATCGATCAATAGCTTTCAATTCAGTCATCTATCATAAACTTTAAACAACCAACAAATTTGCATTTGTAATAAAATGTGCATTTTTAATGTTCAATTCAATATTCTTTTGGCAGACAATTATTTTGAAAGGCCATGCATAGAGAATCCTATCACATATATATAGGCACTAATGTTGTGCGTGAAAGACGACGAGCACATGTATATATCAATATATGTGTGTGTGCAAGTTGGACACGACAATGCAGTGCAAGTTAAGGGATGGTGCACTGGTGCCTAGGAAGTCTAAATATTTCCTCGTAACCAATTACGTGCAACAACGGAATATTATTTAAGTCGTATAAAATATTACTTTGTTGCACATAAATAATCGATTACGAATAAAACATGTATAACTTGCATGCATGGGTTATGTTATGAAGGATAACGACCTATACTTGCTAGTTGCTACAACTGTACTGCTTATATAAACAATGCTGAGAATCTTAGTTATATTAATGTATGGTAGTCTGATGTTTGAACAGTGGATAGTGGAGACATCTTGGATCAGCTGCCTTACAATCTAAGGGAAGGTTGGGAATGAATGAACGAAGGAACGTTCCAAGAATGGCTTAAGTGTTCATGGGTTGGATTTGGTGCACGTTCAATCACTTACACTTGCACCCCTCTTTAATATATATGCCCTCTAAGCTATTTCATTCTTTTGAGCCTAGCAAGCTTTCATTCCATTTATATTGTATATATGTACTCCGTATTTACTACTAGCTTCATATGCACGTATAGACTTTCTGTGTATTTCAATACTATTATGATATACGAGTATTATACAATATGAATTAACTAGGCGAATGTTAATTGTAAGTTAGATTATTCTCGCTTTTAGTATAGAGAGGTATGATTTGATGCTACAGTTGATTATTTATGGATTACTAGATTATTATTAATTAGAAAGATGTTTTCCTTGAAGGTGGTTTATTATTAACGATATTTAGTTTATGTATATATATATTCACAAATGTTCTTTTCACTTTTTTCGATTCAGCTCAAAATTTTATACGAAATACTAAATTTTAGTTCATTTTAACTTAAATAGTTTAGCCTGACCTCCCCCCAAAAAAATTAGTATCCACCCAATAAATTACTCGTGTACGTTGTACTAGCCATCATGTTCTGTCATGTATTTGGAGGATTAGGATATTCTAGAGTTCTTTTGGAACTCTAGGGGTAGATTTCCCTAAATTTAGTGTATTGTTTTTGTTTTACTTTTGCACGGTCCCACTTGTTGTGTTTATAACAACCATGAAATTTTTTTCAATGGTATACATTTAGAAAAATCTACCTTTATTTAGACTTCCAAAGAACTCGAGGGGATCCGATTCCTCTTAATATAAAGTAGATTAGTAGAGGATACATATGACATACCCTTTGTTTGAACCACCTACCAAAGAAAGRAAATGATATTCCACTTCTGCGAATGAATTAAAGCTGAAAATCATAGTTAGTTATGATATATAAATACAATCTTGATACTCTAAACATCAATTGATTAAAGAATAATGATATATTTATAAGATGACTGCATTGGTTGAGGGAAGGAGTACTAGTATATTACCAGTACTTTAATTTCTAAATTAGGGCATATGATGAGTGACAAAGAGTTCCAAGGCTGACTTAGCTTGAAACTCAAAAAAAGTAAACCTTTAATTTTGCTTTATGCTAATTGCTAAGCAATAATTTCCCATTAATTAATTACCATTAATTCCATTATTATCTGACAATTAGACTATAAAAGGCAAAAAACACATTGGGGTTGGTTGTTGTTTTCTCCCGCAACATATCGTGGTGATTGCCTTTTCTTCTTTTAAACGATTCATTAATTCAAACGGCAAGTGATTACCACGAAGAAGAATATTGATCCACCAACCTATTATGCTTTTCTTGTACCATAATTGTTGTGTTAATGCGCATTTGTGTCATTAGTTTACATGGTTTTATTTGATTAGGAGCTACTTTTGTTTTTCTGAATTATTTCATGATGGTCTCAAAATCATGAAGACCACATAAATATAATGGCATCCCAAATGGGATATATTCAATTCCTGTCATCGGATCTAGACTCTAGAGTGTGCATATGGAATACGTAGAGATGTCAATAGATAGATCGAGTCAAGTGGTAACCAATTTGAACCAACTTACAATGATTATTGTTGTGAAAATAAACATGAACGAGTTGTTTACAAGCCTAGCTAAACGAGTCAAATAATAAACGTTTTGATTAGAGAAGCATGTTTCTTAGTTAAGCAAAAGTTTTGTTCATACTCCCATCTTAATAACTTTACAAATTAAACTAGCTAGCTTTGATCATACAACAACCAAAAGTTTGTGTCGAATACTACCTTCACACCCCGTTTGGTTATTGAAACTAAATTGTTGGAATGAGAATGTATTTTRAGTGTAATTTAAATAGAGAAAAACTCTTAAATCACCATGAGTAATGAAATTGCTTACAACTTTATTTCCATGCGATCGAAACAATGTTTACCTCAAGCTTATGTTTTTCTCCATGAAAACACAATTTCTTAAGAATTTCATTAC
Source organism: Bassia scoparia (assembly GCA_008642245.1). Lineage (NCBI taxonomy): Eukaryota > Viridiplantae > Streptophyta > Magnoliopsida > Caryophyllales > Amaranthaceae > Bassia > Bassia scoparia. The sequence goes on from SNQN01000964.1 coordinate 65,041, forward strand.
CACCCATTACCACTTTGGGGAGTGGTATTGAGTAGTGGTATTGAGTGAGACTGAAAATTTAAGAAAAAAAATTGAACTTTTTGGGATGAAATTCCGTTACCACGGGAACAAACATGATATTTTTTCACAAATTTACACACAAATTCATTCTCATTACCACTATTCACTACCAACAACCAAATAGAGCATCAATGCCATAATGGAACAAAAATCAAACAATTATTTCGTATAATTTTAATATGTCAAAAGTTAACGAGCGTCCTTGGGCGTTAGATGAGAGAATTAGAAGTGAAAATATTATATGAATGTAAACATTAATTACACCGATTGACACGTGATTTTGACATGCATTTCAAAATTTATACTCCGTATTATTTTAATAATATCGTTTTAATTTTGTTATTTAGGGAAAAAGAAGAAGAGTATGATGTAATAATTGTCAAGATCTAGTGATTATCCCTATGTAGTGTCTAGTAGTAATCAATCAAATAGAGGACCCTGAAAATGATGATCTAACAATAAAAGTGTATCACTTTAACCCAATACAATTATACATGATGATGAAATGAGGATACAATGAATGATCATCAGATGAAATTTTTCAACAAATAATGCACGCCTCTACTTTATAAACGACTAGGGTTTCTAAGGATTTCGATCTTATACTCATTATGAAATTTGTTCTTTCAATAATACTTTTAACAGTAAAATTAAAGCATTCGCTTTTGAAATGGAAAAGTTGTGGAACAAAATTATCAAATTTATGTCTTTTAACCTCTGTTAATTTCAGCCACAAAAATATTTATTAGCTTTGTGTTGTTGTGTACCACTAATTATAAGCATATGCACATATAATGTGATAAGTCTATTTTATTTTATTTGACTGCATCATTGTCTCTTTGAAAGAAAAACAAACACATTCATAATTCTTCAATATTTTGAACACATTAGACTAAGAAGAAGAAAAATTTATGTTTAATTAGTATTTTTTTGACACGAAATTAAAAGATTTCATTAATATATATAGAAAAGTCAAACGACACTTACAATTCAATTCCGCAGAAATTAATTGACAAATACAAATATACCTATCCAAAGAATAGAATACATCATACGATTGTTCAAATTCATGAACAAATAAAGCCTTAAAGAAAATCTTCATCCGAATTAATACTTTCCGTGAGTTCGCGCAAATTCGACATAATAACTGATGTAAAACTTCTTGGATAACTATGTTTGCAAAGTCAATTAAGCATCCCAAAAATCGAATTGAAGCGGTCGAAACTTCGCAATTAATGAAACCCCTAACTCACAACCTAAAAGAAAAAAGTCCATAGATTAAAATCTAAGAGGAGAACACAAAATAAAGCAAAAACAAACAATTTAGAAACCACCACAAGGGGCAAAATTATTGGACAACACTAAAGACCCAAGAGACGTCGTATCCAAAAAAATATTGCACTGCCGCTCAACGCTGTCGAGAGAAAAAAAAAATAAAATTACACCCTTCAAACCAAAGTCGCAATTTGAGTAGCACCCAAGTCCGAGAACCGTTCCAGACCCTAGAACAAACCAAACCTAAGCTAGCCACCACCTCCAAAATTGAGACCCGTGAAAGCCTGAATCCTACCACCGATCTCCTGCAAAACGAGACGACAGTCCAACACGCCAACAATTAGTAATTTACGGAGTACCTTGTTAGTATACTAGTGTATATATACTTGTGTTCGAATAACATTAAGGAATATTATCATCTACAAACATAAAATGTAAACATTATTTCCGTTTCATAATCAATCAAAGGTTGATTTTTAGTCTTCGGATGACTCCATTGATATCTTTATTAAATGATTTCATTCCAAAGAATCAAGTAGCATTTGCTGTATATATTATTAGTAAATAGTCCATTTTAGTGTATTTCAATTCAATTTCAATTCAATTCAATTTAGCCCCACTTCAATTATTCCTCGTTAATGTAAACGAATTCTGAAAAAACAGATATTCCTACTATTAGTATTATTCAATAGTTGTTTTATGTTTGCATCCTAGTTGGATGCCACCTGGATCTGAGATTGGGTGACGTGACACCCTTATAAAATGCCACGTAAGCATAAAATAGGGTGATTTGTATCCCTTCTAATCACGACACGTGTACGAAGTTTACATTGATGACAGTATATTTTATTGAAGAATGATGGAGGTTATTAAGGAAATTAACCTAAAAAGAACCCTAGTAACCTAATCATGGGCCTTTAAGGAGAATTAAATCCAAGCCCACTATTTCGGGGAACAGTAAATACCTCATTAATTGCACTGTTCCCAATTTACGTCATTTCAGACCCCTCACATCAGTCATTTTCTCTACATTTCTTACACAAAAAGGAGATTCTCTGACCCACCTTTCGTACTTTTTACCTCTTTTGCTCAGTATCTGACTTAAGCATCGGAGGGATAATCAATAGATTATCTCCTTTGTTTCAGGTTGCACGAGAGCCCTGTGGACGAGAGCTTGTCATCACAGCCTCACGAAGTCCAGAGTCTGTTCAGTCCAGAGCCTTCCAGTCCAGAGGTCCATACGTCGAGAGCTTTTTCTGGTTCCTCAACCTCTCGACGTTCTACTTAAATACATTCGACTTCCACGTAAGGCGTGACTAGGAGAGGCCTAATCACCCCTTGTATTCCATTCACATCCCTCGTTCTCTTGTAACAACATTGGCTACCGTCTTGGGAGGCGTATATCAATTTCTGAATCAGGAACAGTCTTGAAGCTACTCGAAACAGGCTCTTCTGAGCTTCACGAGCGGTCAATCCAGACCCCTCACTCGTCACTGATGAGGCGGACAGTATATGAGGATCTGGATAGAGCCACGACGAGGAACTGTACGACTCTACGTCTCATTCCCAACGTAGTAATGATGGACATTCGGGCCACCAACGTCAACATCTTATAGAGAGTGTTAAGACTTCTAGATCCCAATGGCTCCAGGACCTACACAGGCTCAGGACACAGGCAGACTGAGTTCTAATGGTCCAAAGGTTGATTGGAAAGGAGGAAAAGTAAGCACGTGATCGGAAGGGTTAATACCCTCCGGATACCCAAGCTGAAACTATGGACAGTTTAAACAGCCAAACTCCAAGCCAACAAACCTTCAAATGCTGAAAAGGACGGCCAGTGGCCAAGCCACCCTACCTAAGCTCCAAACCAAGCCTTATAGCGAACGTCCCTCCGAAAAACACAGATGAGGAAACAGTCGCATCGATCTCCATTCAGATGATCCCATTCATAGTCCTACTTCAGCATGTGTCCAAGCTACCTGTCCATTGATGCTGGCAGTTATTGAGGCCAAGAAGGCCAATACTTCGAAGATGGTGTCCCGTGCTTGTTGGGAAAGCAGAAAACCAGAGCTTTCCACACAACTCAACGTCCACATATTCAGGCTCGGATCGACTCCTGTCATGCAGACTCAACCTTATCAGTATTCCGACCGGTGAGGCCCTCATCAGAGTCTACGAGACCTGATCTCTTGAATTTTATTATACTCTGGGGAGAGAAGCAGCATTCGACATTTGGGGGCACCACTGTCTTCAAGTCACCCTCTGTTCAGGGTCCATCCTTGCCAGCCACCTACCCAACCAATGGGTTAGGTAATCAAAGCATCCGATGTGGAATGAGTTCGAAATCTCGACTGCCTTTACTCAACATCACTCTCTCTGATTCTTATGTACATGGCCCCCTATCAAGCAAATCAAGTTTCCGACGATCTCGCTCGTATGACGTACGTACGATCCTGACGATCACTGTGCTAATGATGTACACATTGATGTGCTCACTACACCAGGTACGATGCCAATGCGTGTCGATTCTTTCCGGCCACGCTATCGGGCATAGCTCAAAGTTGGTTTAATGGATCTCCTCGGGTCCCATCCACAACTACTGAAGTGGGGTGTGTCTATGATCTTCTCTCACATTTCATGCTACATTCGGCCAGAAGAAGAAGTGCAGCATGTACATTAGTGCTCAGATCAAAGAGCGAAACGGTGAGTCGGCTGCGTAAGCTATGTTAAGAGATTCAATCTGAAGCTCTCCCAAATCCCAGTGTCTGTCTCAGGATGTTTGTTTGATTAGCTTCATTCTGGGATCTTCCATTATGATTCAGATTTCAAGTTTGAAATCGTGAAAAAGGGATTTGCTTCAAATTTAAGAGTGCCTGCGAAGGCTGAATATCACTTCGAGCTTGAAAGTTTCCGTGTTCGAGCAGAGTGATCGGCGAAGTGAAATCACCAGAAATAACTCGCCTAAGCCCTCTGGCGGTTCCTCCCACGAAAGGCTGGTAAGAACAAGAGAGAACCGACGAGGCAGAAAGTTCACCTGTCTAATCGACAAGTTCGAGAAACCAAGAAGCGTAAATGGAAAGCAATTTCTAAGTATGATTCACTAAGAGATCTCTATCAATTTCTTAAGAGATGAATACAAGGTGAAATTTGAATATATCACACCATGAAACAGAGAAAAAATTTCGAGACAAAATAATTTTGCACGTACCCATCAAACATCGGCATTATGCCAATATTGTCATGTAGTTCTCAGGAACAAGCTAGTAAGAACTGCGATCGGTGGCAAGATCCCGCCCAATCTAACAAGGGCAAGTCAAAAAAGCAAAGGGACGAGGCCAAAGGAGGAATTGATAGGACACCGATACTAAGTATGCCACATGTGCTGTGCTTGCTCATTCCTGTGGTCCAACATCAGAGAAGTAAATGACACAATGAGAAAGTTAAAAGTGGCTGAAGATTCGCCGTTCAGCTATGAGACCCTTCCATGAGTTCTAATAATGTTCGAGGATCATAGGTCGTTCGGTTACCCCAGATATTCCAACTCGTAGTGGAGAATGAAAAGTGGCGAATATGAATGAGACCGGAAATCCTCAGATTGATTACAGTAGCTCGTTAAATCATTAAGTGGGATTGTCTCACCAAGCTCAAATACACGAATTGACGATACTTTTCAAGGCACACATTCCAATCGTCGGATTGGGAGGTTATACACCCGTAGGCGTCATTACCCTCCCAGTGCATTTTGCAACGGTGATTACATGCAGCATTTGAAGTTTAAAGTTCCTAGTGGTCAAAGACTCCTACTGCCTCATAACATTATTTTGTCGACCCAACTTCTCAATGTATCCAAAACTGATTGTGACCCATCTCATGCTCTCAAGTTTGTCTGTTATGACAAGAAAACATTCGTTCGATCATTGCGAGCACCAGCCCTCGCATAGAGAGCATCTTACTACTCTCGAAGCCTTGCTCGGGGGGAAGGATGATTGTTTTATTGCAACCTGTCAGAAAAGAGAAAATCTGAGAGTATGATGTGCATGTGTTCACCAAAAGCAATGGCTTGTCATGTTTATACCAAGCTCTTCAAAGCCAGAAGACCTCAGATGCTCCTGAAGTAATATTGTCCTCGATCGTACTAAACCGGATAGCATTTCAGGTTGGAAGTGATTTATCCTTCCCTTGTCAGGAGATTAGACATATTATTGACGGAGTTCAAGATGTTTTTGCTTTCTTCTGTCGAAGAGATCCATGAATCATTTCCGTCGATTGCCCAGATGTCTAAGGCTCATCCTCTTCACCAAGCCAGATTCAAGCAGAATAAAAAGAACTTGCGTCCGGTTAAAGCAAACGGCGACCAGGAAGTGAAGAAGTATACATAGAGTGTTCATCGGAATCCAATATCCCCGGAAGCGTGCAAAGTATGATTAGTTCCAGTCGAATGGAATCCTGGCGCATGTGCGTCGATTACCACTGACGCGCTTAACAAGGCATCCAAAGGATCTTTCCCATCGGAAATAGACATATCTGGTCATTAATCCGCTGGTTATCAAGGTTATGAGCTTTGTGATGCTTTCTCGGGGTTTCACCAATTCCATTGAAGTCCGGCAGAACCAAAATTAAGACTGCGTTGTTGTGACTTGATTATATGTCTTTATTTCTATAAATTATGCCTTGCCTACGAATCGCCACTGCCACGTTTCAGAAGGTTGTAATGGCAGTTTTCAAGGAGGATTGGTCGAATGCGAAGCATATATTGATGACATATCATAAAAAAGCAATTACCAAGAAATCATATCGATCTGAGTAACTTTTTGAAAGTTCACACTCAGAGAAACTTAAAATCCCAAGAAGTGCATATTTGGTCACCTCTGCGAAAATTTTGGGATATTTGGTTGGACGAGAGGCGCATAGGCTAATCCATATAAGTGCAAGCCTGCTCGACATGACGTTTCCCACAGAGTGGTGAGGAAGTTCAAAATTTGAACAGGATGTTTGCTGCCTTACGCGATTCTCTCAATCGGTATATAAATGAACCTTCTTCAATCTATCAAAGAATAACGTTAAGTCGAATGGACTCCGGAAGCTCTGAGGATGCTCTCACCAAACATCAAGGAACACTCCATACCCTCCCTCGTCTGGGTAACAATCCTTCGGTTGGTGAGACCCTTTAATGTTTCTGCTTGTTTCCCATACATCTTTCTCTGCAGTTTTGGAGCGAGAGGGAGGTGCTCAACTTTCCTCGTATAACTTCATCACCTGTTTTACAAAGTGCGAAAATTCAGTGATCACCACACTAGTAAATTTGGCTTGCCTTGCTTTAAGGCAAGTCAAGAAGCTATGACTTTATTTGCGCCCACAAGATTTGTATATACAGCATAATCCGATCAAGACTCTCTCACTCTGATTTGGAATCTTCGGTAGAATTTTGAATATGTGCAATTTTTGGTCTAATGGATTCGAGTATAGTTATGAGCCCAGACGGCCATCAAAGGTCAAGCCATTGGTGATATTTATTTCAGCTAACTAAACCTCCACACCCAACCATGAGGACATACACCGAGATGTCTGGAATATTATGATTGATGGACATCCACCAGGTGGTTTCGAGGCATGTATACAGTTTCCTCTGCAGAGTGTGGAGTTAGAATACGCCATGAGTTTAATTTTCCAAGACTGACCATACAACGTAAGCAGATATGAGCCTTGATTTGCAAGGTATCAATATTGTGCAAGCTTGCAGTGCACGTCGATTGAAGCCTATTGTCCGATTCTCAATGACGTAACCAATTCAATGGAGAATATTAGCAGATATTCCAACATGTTAAAACTAAAATGTTTAAGGGCAGAAAATCAAGACGTCTTTGGACCAACTTTTATTCTGGGCCTTCACAGTGCCAGATTTAGAAATCAGCGCGGTATCTCTTTCGTAAAATTGCCAGCTCCGTCAATTACGGGGAACACCCCTCAAAACATGTCTTTTTGGGAAGTAATAGCAGACAAAAGTTAGCATCGACATCTATAATAGTCATTAATTGCATTGACAGATAGTAATTCATGTGATGAATCTACGTCGAATACAATATGTAATGGAACCTCCATTCTGACAGTTAGAGCAATTTATGTCAAAGCACGGACTCTTTCTTCTTCTCTGAAAGGGCAATATATTACAAGAATCTCTACATTTCATCCCTTGTTGAGAGTTGCGTTAACCCAGAAAAGGGTAATGCTATATGCCTGATGTTCAGTTAAGTATGTGCCTCCACTATTGGGTGCCCGGGCGAACTCCAGAAAAGTACTTAAGGACTGGCCTAGTTTCTGCCCCGATTCGCAAATGGTCAGGATTTGGTGAATAATAATGTGTTACATTGTCATTTCCACTCCAAATAACCCCGTCGACCCCCGATGAGGTTTAAGCCTCCGGTGTTATATCCGGCTGTAGCCATTCCCAAGTGGGATCGACATGTTCTGGGGACATTCCCACAAGTTGTGGCAAGCGAAGTAGTTGCATATTGCCTCAGGATATTACGTATATTGGGTTGAAAGCTGAGCCGTCGTGATGAAGGTGCATCAAGACCTAGACATCAGAAACTCTTCGCTGATTGCAAAGAAGGG